>CM059296.1:9152500-9255000 GCA_030340665.1 Neosalanx taihuensis | reverse complement strand
TGTGTGTGTGTGGGGGGGGGGGGCGCTGCTTCTGTCAGACTCGCTGGCGATGAGAGCTCAGGGGGTCTGGCTCGCATGGGTACCATGGCAATGGAACACAAGGTCAGCTGCAGCACGGAGACAGCACGGAGGGTCGAGGGAGGGGCAGCGAGGGGAGGGACGGTGGAGGGAGGGGGAGAGGAGACGAGAGGGAAGGCGTGGGTTGTGCGTGTTGGGGAGGGGTCGAGGGGTGCGGGGGGGGGGGCGGAGTAGAAGGCAGTGCCGAAAAAAACACCTGGAAAGACTGGGAATCTTGGGAGAGGGGGAGAGAGACACAGGGGGAGCCTGAAGAGAGAGAGTGAGCGTGTGGGAGGTGCTGTCGAAGCGACAGCGAGGCCCATCCTTGCAGGTGCTGCTGCGGTAATGGACAGAGAAGGGAGCTGCTCTCCTGTCTGGAAGCACCGAGCCTCTGCTCATCTTTATCGTGGCCCTCCTCTCTCCATCCCAACACACCATCTGTACTCCCCGACGCTGGCAGGACCTGTCTGGGGAGAAGGCAGATGGGGTCGAGGCGGATGAAGGCTTCTTCGTCTCTGCCGGTGTTTCTGTCCGTGCCAGGGGAGGAAGGGAGGGCGGAGAAGGGGAGGGTGGAGAAGGGGAGGATGGAGGGAGGAATGGGGGGGGATTTGAGGAGGTTAGAATGGAGGAGGGGAGGATGGTGGAGGCGAGAAGGGGAGAGGAGGAGGCTGAAAAGGGGAGTAGGGGAGGGGTACAGGAGGAAGAGGGACGGAGGAGGGGAGAGCTGAGGATGTCAGGAGACAAACAAGGCTGTCTGTGTGGGAGAACAGGATATGGGGGGGGGTGATGTGTGTGTGTGTGTGTGGGGGGGGGGGTATTCAGGGACTGTTGGAGGCTTATACCAAGGTCTACTGTCTGGTACCCATAAATCCTGCCCTGGAAATTGCTCAGCCATACAGTCATGCCTGTAAGCACTGTGGTGCCTCATGCACATACACACACGCACAAAGCCATTCCCCGCTGGCATTGTCATGTCACACACACACACACACAGCTACGCCCTGCAGGAATCCTCGTGCCACAAATACACAAACCCATAATACCCATGTCAAGATCATGTGACCCAGAGAGGAAGATTGTTTCTCTGAACAGGCTGCTAAGACGAAGCTGTATCGCAAACTCTCCGCTACACAGACAGACATGCAGACAGGCAGACAGGCAGACAGACAGACAGACCAGCATTTACATTTACATTTAGTCATTTAGCAGACGCTCTTATCCAGAGGGACTTATAGCAAGTACAGGGATTTACTCCGATGCAAGTAGGGTGAAGTGCCTGTATACCTTGGCTGAATGTTGGCTGGGGTTTGAACTCGCAACCTTCTGATTACTAACCCGATTCCCTCACCACTCAGCCACTTAAAGGCATGTTTACAGACAGACAGACAGACAGGTATGCAGTCATACCGACAGGTATGCAGTCAGACGACAGGTATGCAGTCAGACCAACAAATAGGTATACAGACAGAACGGTATGCAGTCAGACAGGTATACAGACAGACAGACAGGTATACAGACAGAACGGTATGCCGTCAGACAGGTATACAGACAGACAGGTGTGCAGACAGACAGGTATACAGACAGTCAGAGAGGTGTGCAGTCAGACAGGGACAGGGATACAGATAGACAGGTATGCATACAGTCAGACAGGTATACAGACAGTCAGACTGGGATATAGATAGACAGGTATGCAGTCAGACAGGTATACAGACAGTCTGACAGGTGTGCAGTCAGACAGGTATACTGACAGACAGACAGACAGACAGGTATGCAGTCAGACAGGCATGCAGATAGTCAGACAGGTGTGCAGTCAGACAGGTATACAGACAAACAGACAGACAGGTGTGCAGACAGGTATACAGACAGTCAGACAGATATATGGACAGTCAGACAGGTATACAGACAGACAGACAGGTGTGTAGACAGACAGGTATGCAGACAGACAGACAGACAGGTGTGCAGACAGGTACACAGACAGACAGACAGGTACACAGACAGACAGACAGGTATGCAGACAGACAGGTATACAGACAGGTATACAGACAGTCAGACAGATATATGGACAGTCAGACAGGTATACAGACAGACAGGTGTGTAGACAGACAGGTATGCAGACAGACAGACAGACAGGTGTGCAGACAGGTACACAGACAGACAGACAGGTACACAGACAGACAGACAGACAGGTATGCAGACAGACAGGTGTGCAGACAGGTACACAGACAGACAGACAGGTATGCAGACAGACAGGTATACAGACAGTCAGACAGGTGTTTAGTCAGACACTCAGGCAGGCTGCTTGGCTCTGCCTGTGAAGAGTTTCACTGGTGTGTCATGTCTGAGATCTTGGAGAGAATGAAACCACTCTAATTAGGGGATATGTTCTCTGGGAGGCAGTCTAGTACGTCAGAAGGATGAGAGAGACAGAGAGAGAGAGAGAGAGCGACAGAGAGAGGGAAAGCGAGAGGGAGAGAGATAAAGTGAAAGAGAAAAAAATGACAGTGACATGGAGATGAATCGTGACTCCATTTCCCCTGACTCAGGCACTACTGTACAAAAATGAGTTAGCTGCTTCCTGTCTGCAAGTCACTCATTGTTACAGGGCAGGTTGCCAGGTTGGTTTCTGAACAGGGCGGGTTGCCAGGTTGGAGTAAATCAAGGCTATTAGCTGTATTAAAGTCGATGGGCAGCGGAAGTTGAATTGCTAAAACGCATCTCGGCTGTTTTTAGTTGCCTAAACTCATTTAGCAAATCGTACAGTCTGTTGGTAATACCTTAAACCAATTCATAAGGTGAAACACAATTTGAGAGCTCACTTCGCTCTCACTTCAAAACTCAAACCCAAAATACGTTTCCCCTGTTTTTATATGACAAAACTAATATAAGCCAGTTCTGAGAGAAAACTGTTTCTTGAAGGTGGGAAGGAGGAAGTCTGAGAATTCATATAAAAAACAATATGAGATAGCATAGTATACTGAACAGTGTATACTGTATACTGTCCAATGAACAAACTTGACAGTTTTTGGCCTCTTGCATGTACACTCTGCAGAATTTGACTTACACAGTAATAAGTCACATTTCAACACACAAACCAATCAGATTTAGCACTTGGAGATTATAGTATGGCATGGAACATTGTGCTTTTCCATTTGTTCCAGAAATGGTATTGACTGCTAAAATCGATTTTGACTGGTTGGAACAAGAATGACAAGATCACAGAGACAAAGGACAACATTTGGGAGATACAGGGTACAGTGCTAATATAGGGGTACAAGGAAGAATTTAGAATTTTGCAAAGAGCAAAGCAGAGAACAACTTCTTGATCGATTTTGAGCAACTACAATAGAACACGTTGTCATCAAAAGTCAAAGACATAAATAAGATTTGTTTTGAGATTTAAAATGTGCTCCTCTCATTGAACTATATGTTTTGAACAACGCGTTTGAAATGTTTTGGTGTGTCGTTTACTGACTGCTAAAACTGTTTTGAGGCTAAAGATTCATTTTGGAAGGGAATTCAGAAGTTTTGTACATAGTGCCTGACGTTAAGGTTTGGTATTTTCAGAAAATCTGAATCAGAATCTATTTTAATCGCTATGCAAGATATACAAACACAGAATTAACTTTGGCAGAAAGGAGCAAACATAGAACATATATGTAACATAATAATAAAATAGAATAAAAAATATAATGTAAAATACAAAATACAAAGTAGATACAAATGGTACAAGGTTTCATAAATTGTGTTTTGTTTTCGCAATTGAGAAAAAGTGTAATCCTGCAGTCGGTAGCGGACTGCAGTCATTATCTCAGTCACAGATTAGACTCTGACAGCCAGTTGGACGGGAAGCTGTCCGCAGACAGGAAGTGATGTCAGTGGTTGATTGGATATTGATCAGCGAAGGTAGACATGATAACGACTTGTTTGTTGACACTCCTGCTGGTATGGATGTGAGTGGTGCTTAGATCCTATTACAGCTGTCTAGAGGATTGGACATTCCTCCCTCCCTCCCTCCCTCCCTCCCTCCCTCCCTCAATTAAATTCATCTTTCCTACCAGGACAGTCACTACAATCGTATTGCCAAGAGGTGCAACAACAGATAACCATACAGCAATACTAGTCAGAAACAGCATAAGAAACAACAGCTAGTCTTGTTTGGCAACAGTCAACAAATATACAAATATAGTAAAGTACATCAGTTAATACAGTAAAGTACAACAGTTAATATAGTAAAGTACTACAGTGAGTACAACTTTCACTCAATGTGTCTCTCCCAGAAGTACAATCCTATTGTCTGTCGCTGGCCCTCCTAACCCCATCCCCACCCGTTCTCCATCACCCACATCTTTCCATCCTAATCTATCATCCTTTCTCATCCCTCCTTCCCAATAAATCCATTCTTCTCATCCCTCTAAACTTGAACTCTGACCTTCCCCACCCTCTCTCCTAGCTTCTCCCACCACATGTCTTCCCTGTGTCTTCCATACAACATCAAAGGCAGTGGACACACACATACACACAAGCACACACACGCACACACATATACATGCACACACCCACAAGCACACATACACTCTAAATGTAGGGCCAACAGAGCCCCTCCTGAACACTGTGGTTATACAACTGGGTAATTGCAGCTCTTTTAAATGTTTGATGGCTCAGTGTTGCCTGCACGCACACGCGTGCGTGCGTGTGTGTCTGCATTGTGCGTGTTTGGCAAATGAATGGTTTGTCCCTCCCTTTCATGGCAGTGGTTTGTGAGAGTCCCATTGTAGTGAGAGTGTAGAAAGGGGAAAGTGAGAGAGCCAGGTAGAATACAGCTGAGAGAGGGAGAGAGAGAGACTAGCTGGTCCCATGTCCGTCCATTAGTACTTAGCTTCTGCCAAAATAGACTTGAGCCACGAAGAGTCGGTTTGATTGGACCCATCCTTGGAATACGGAGCGTAGCGTCGTCTTAGGAAAAGTGTCAGTGAATGATAGTTTCAGGAAGAATCAGAATCTATTTGAATCGCTATGCAAGATATACACAGAATTCACTTTGGCAGAAAGGAGCAAACATAGAACATACATGTGGCATAATAATAAAACAGGATAAAAAATATAATGTAAAACGTAAAATACAATACAAATGAGATACAAATAACATAAACGTACAAAGTGGATTCTGATTCTTTTGATTCAGATTCTTCATATTGGAGACCAATGAACACTCCCATAGGGCAGGCAGGAAGGTACTTCATGTTTCCATATTTCCACTATTTCCAAGTGTCGTTGGAGATTATTTGCGCATTGATTCGCCTGGAGATGTCCGGACCTGATTGGTTTTTGATTTAATATAACGCAAAGCACAAACATTACTGACTGACAGTACGGTGCACGCAGACACACACACACACCTACACACGCGGATACGCACACACGTTGACGCACACAAACAGAGGTGGCAATGATCCGTCATGTGCTGGCAGCAAACTAATGAGCACGGTCGCTATAGCAACGGGACTATGGAGAAGAGGGTGTTAATTAGTTACTTCTTTATTCAGGTAGGCCCTTTGTTGTGTGTCTGTGTGTGTGCGCGTGTGTGCACGTGTGTGTCTTTCCTCCTATATTTACACATCACACGGCATGCGATACGTGTCTAACAGCAACCTCTGCTGTCTCCCACAGATCCCTCACTGTCCCAGAGAACCGCTAGGATGAACCTCCACTAACCCGAGAGAAGAGAGACAAACCAGAGGGAGACCTTTAACAGACCTCCTGGACTCACCCCGTCCTCCAGCCAAGGAACCTTGCAGATTCTCCATCCTTCACGACCCTCTCTCCTTCCGAAAAAAGCGAGAAAGAGAGAGAGAGAGAGCGAAAGATAGAGAGAGAACATTCCAGAATCCCCTCCTGGTCCCTACTCCCTGCTTGGGTCCCCCTCCTCGCCCCGCCCCCCCCCCCCCCCCCCAGCCCCCCCGCCCCCTGTCCTCAGTATGGCCTCAGGCCTGGTGGGTAAGCTGGACCCTCGGACGGTCCAATGGGGCGCTGCGTGGCACACCTTCACCTCCAGGGTGCTGAGGACCAAGCCGGTGGAGTCCATGTTGGATTCCGGTTCGTCGGCCACCGGCCTCCACGGCACCAGGCTGGCCCGGGTCCTGTCCACGGTGGACCTGGTGTCGCTCGGAGTGGGCAGCTGCGTCGGCACGGGCATGTACGTGGTCTCCGGGCTGGTTGCCAAGGAGATGGCAGGGCCAGGGGTCATAGTGTCCTTCATTATCGCCGCGGTGGCCTCGATACTTTCGGGTGAGGCGCCGATTATGAACTTGGTTGTTGCGTGACTGTCGGATTTTATGGTGTTGGAGGTTCTGTTACAGTAAAGGTTCCCGGCTCACGTCGCACGGAAGGGCTTCGAGGAGGGGGGGGGGGGGGGGGTGGGGGAGTCAGGTGGCTGAGCTGTAAGGGATTCAGGCTGGTAATTAGAAGGTTCGATCCCCGGCCTTGCCAAACGTGACTTTGTGTCCTTGGGCAAGGCACTTCACCCTACTTGCCTCAGGGGGACTGGCTGTGCACTTGTTGTAAATCGATCTGGATAAAAACGTCTGCTAAATCAGAATCAGTTTTAAGCGCCATGCAAGATACACCAACACGGAATTTACTGTATGAATGTAATGTCATGTATAAATGTCATGTAAATGGAATGTAAATGCGTGTGTCTAGTGAGCCACATATATGTTCTATGTTTGCTCATTTCTGCCACAGTGAATTCTATGTTTGTTAATCTTGCATAGCGAATAAACCCCATTCTGATTCTGATTCTGAAATCATGGGATTCTGATGTAATGTCATGTAAATCACGGGTCTGATGAAGAGGAAGAGAGGAAAGCAGGAGAACGGGCCTGCTGCTGTCGCTACACATGATAACCTGTCAGAAACCTCCTCAGGACAGAGGCTGGGAGCTTGTGTTACTGTAACATATATTGTGTGTGTGTGTGTTCATATCTCCTCCCCTCGCAGGAGTGTGTTACGCAGAGTTTGGGGTCCGTGTGCCTAAGACCACAGGCTCCGCCTACACCTACAGCTACGTGACGGTGGGCGAGTGCGTGGCCTTTTTCATTGGCTGGAACCTGATCCTGGAGTACCTGATTGGTACAGCCGCGGGGGCGTCGGCCCTCAGCAGCATGGCTGATTCGCTGGCCAATCACAGCATCAGCAACTTCATGACCACGCACATCGGGACGCTCAACAGCCTAGGTGAGAGGGATCAGTGCTTGTGCGCGGGAGTCTGGGTTCATTCACTCGTGTGTTGAGCATGAGTGTGTGTGTGTGTGTGTGTGTGGGGGGGGGGGGGGGGGGGGGGCATGCAGCTTGTTCTAATGTGTGAAATCGTAAACATGCAGACATCATCTGACTGGCTTAAGGACTGACCGACTAGATGGCTTGCTGGCTGGCTGGCTAATCGACTGAATAGATAACTAACTGGCTGATTGACTGACTGTCCGACTGAATGACAGTCTGAATGACTGACTGACTGACTGGCTAGACGGCGGGATAAATGATAGCCTGATTGACTGAATGGCTGACTGACTGATTAGGTGGCTGACTGATGGACTGACAGTGGATTAATGGGTGCATTTGTGTGTGTATGACTGTGTGTGTATCACTGTGCGTGTATCACTGTGTGTGTATGACTGTGTGTGTCCCCAAGGTAAAGGAGCGCAGTCTTATCCTGATCTGCTGGCCTTGCTCATAGCCATCCTGGTGACTGTGATTGTGGCTCTGGGGGTGAAGAACTCCGTTGGGTTCAACAACATTCTCAACGTCATCAACCTCATGGTCTGGGTGTTCATCATGATCGCCGGAATGTTCTTTGTCGACGGAGCTAACTGGGACGAGGGACGTTTCCTACCCTTTGGGTGGTCAGGGGTACGGTCTCTCGTACACACACACACACACACACACACACACACACACATCCACAGACACATGAACAGACAGAAAATCACACATATTGGTTAGCATCCAACCTGTGCGTGTGTCTCTCTGATTGTGTGTGTGTCTGCCTGTGTGTGTGTTTGTCTGCTTGTGTGTGTGTCTGCCTGTGTGTGTGTGTGTCTGCTTGTGTGTGTGTTTGTCTGCTTGTGTATGTGTGTTTGTCTGCTTGTGTGTGTGTTTGTCTGCCTGTGTGTGCGTGTTTGTCTGCTTGTGCGTGCGTCTACTTGTGTGTGTCTGCTTGTGTGTGTGTGTGTCTGCTTGTGTGTGTGTTTGTCTGCTTGTGTGTGTGTTTGTCTGCATGTGTATGTGTGTTTGTCTGCTTGTGCGTGTGTCTACTTGTGTGTGTCTGCTTGTGTGTGTGTGTCTGCGTGTGTCTGTGTGTTTGTCTGCTTGTGTGTGTGTCTATATGTGTGTGTGTCTGCTCGTGTGCGTGTGTCTGCTCATGTGTGTTGTGTGTGTCTGCATGTCTGATTGTGTGTGTGTGTCTCTGCTTGTGTGTGTGTGTGTCTCCGTGTGTGTGTGTGTGTGTGTGTGTGTGTGTGCAGGTGATGCAAGGAGCAGCCACCTGCTTCTACGCCTTCATCGGCTTCGACATCATCGCCACGACGGGGGAGGAGGCTAAAAGCCCCAACACCTCCATCCCCTACGCCATCACCGCCTCGCTCGTCACCTGCCTCACTGCCTACGTCTCTGTGAGTACACACACGCATTCAAGCGCACGCACGCACACACAAACAAACACGCGTATACACAGACACGCACACACACACACCGTACGCCTCATAAGAAACTGCCCTGTGCTAGCAGTACAACCACATCACATGTTATTCAGTCCACCCTCTGTCTCTCATCTCATCTCTCCCTCCTCTCCTTCTTGTCTTTAATCACGAAGAGATCTGATAGGTCAGATGAGGGAGGAAGTGACTTGATCCCTTCCAAACCCCTCAAGCTCTAAAATCTAAACATCCTGGTTCTTTGTTTTACCTTTGTGGGTCAGACTATCTCTTCTCCAGTTCCAGATCTTTGCTGATTCTGCTTGAAGAACACACCCAAGGTTTTTTTTTTTTTTTTGGGGGGGGGGTTGGCTGTTCCTATGGTTACCTAGCTATCAGTGGCCAATAAGCAGTGAGTTTGAGGAAGCCCTAGCTTATAGCCTTAGGCGGTGCATATCCTCCGTTTATTCTCTCTCTCTCTCACTCGCTCTCTCTGTCTCTCTCTCTCACTCTCTCTGTCTCTCTATTTCTCACTCTTTTTCCGGGTCTTCTCTCACCCAATCTATACCTTCAATCTGTCTTTCCCCCACCTTGTACTATCTCTCTGCTGTTGTGTCACTTCTTTACTCGCTTGCAGGTTTCGATCTCTCTCTCCACCTCCCTCCCCCTCTCTCTCACTCCGTCCTTCATCACCTCTTCCTATCGGGTTCCCCCACCCCCCACCCCCCCTTCTTCACTTCCTCCTAATATTTAGAAGGTCTTTCCTTGAGGAAGGCTGTGTATTTACTCTCTTTCTCATGAGGGACCATGATCATGATGACTTCGATTGGTTGGTCAGTGTTTCGATCTGTACCAGCGCCGCTCTCTGATTGCTTGACATGTGGGAGGATGACTACTTTTGATTGGTTCACAGGATCTCTCCCTGTTAGTGGCTGCTGGTCTTTTTGCTTCTACATGTGTTTCTACATAATCTCTCACAGCACACGCTCTTTATCTGACAGATGGGCTAGCATGATTGTACACTTACTCATGGATGTCACACATGTGATTCGTATCGGACACACACGTGTGAGTTATGCACATATGTGTTAAGAGACCCGGGCTAGGGAATTGCAAGGGTGTGTGTGACTGAAAACCTCTATGTTAGTTCGAATCTAATCGCATGTGTGTACGTGTGCTCCTGTGTGTGTGTCTGACTTGGGTGTGCGTGTGTGTGACTTGTATGTGTGTATCTGACCTGTGTGTGTGTCTGACCTGTGTGTGTGTGTCTGACCCATGTGTTTGTCTTACTCATGTGTGTCTGTCTGACCTGTGTGTGTGAGTGTGTCTGTTTAATCTGTGTGTGCGAGTCTGACCTGTGTGTGTGTATGTCTGACCTGTGTGTGTGAGTGTCTGTCTAATCTGTGTGTGTGTCTGACCTGTGTGTGTGTGTGTGTGTGTGTGTGTGTGACCTGTGTGTGTGTGTGTCTGACCTGTGTGTGTGTGTGTCTGACCTGTGTATGTGTATGTCTGACCTGTGTGTGTGTATGTCTAACCTGTGTGTGTCTGACATGTGTTTGTGTCTGATCTGCGTGTGTGTGTCTGACAGGTGTGTGCCTGTCCCTGTGTGTGTGTGTATTTGTCTGACAGGTGTGTGTCTGACCTATGTGTGTTTGTATGTGTCTGACCCTGTGTGTATGTGTCTGACCTATGTGTGTGTGTATGTGTCTGACCTATGTGTGTGTGTGTGTCTGACCTATGTGTGTGTGTGTGTGTATGTGTCTGACCCTGTGTGTATGTGTCTGACCTATGTGTGTGTATGTGTCTGACCCTGTGTGTATGTGTCTGACCTATGTGTGTGTGTGTGTCTGACCTATGTGTGTTTGTGTATGTGTCTGACCCAGTGTGTATGTGTCTGACCTATGTGTGTGTGTGTGGCCCCCCAGGTGTCAGTGGTCCTGACTCTGATGGTCCCCTACGGTGAGATCGATGGTGAGGCTCCCCTGATGGAGATGTTTGCCGTGCACGGCTGTCTGTTCGCTAAGTATATAGTGGCTGTGGGCTCCATCGCTGGGCTGACGGTGTCTCTGCTGGGATCCCTGTTCCCCATGCCCAGGATCATCTACGCCATGGCAGGGGATGGCCTGCTCTTCAAGTGAGTCAACACACACTCACACACACACACATAAACGCTCACATGAACACACATGCGTGTACACACACGCACACTCATGAACACACACAGTCTCAAACACTCGGTAAACTACTGAGGTACACACTTATGCACACCAGTACACACACACACACATATAAACTCTCACATGAACACACACGAGTGTACACACACACACACTCATGAACACACACACACAGTCTCACACAAAACTACAGAGGTACACACTTATGCACACATGCATGAACACCAGTACACACACACACACACACACACACATAAAAACTCACATGAAAACACACAAGTGTACACACACACACTCATGAACACACAAACAATCTCACACAAAAATACTGAAGTACACACTTATGCACACATGCATGAACACCAGTAGACACACATAGTTCTTTGCCCAAGTTTTGGTTAATAGGCTAATGGATTTAGTGTGTCTCTGTGCCTGTATGTGTGTCTCTGTGTGTCTGTGTATGTGTGTGCGCCTGTGTCTGTGTCTCTGTGTGTATGTGTGTGTGTGTGTGTGTGTGAAGGTTCCTAGCCAACGTGTCCCCCTACACAGAGACCCCAGCAGTGGCGTGCGTGGTGTCGGGGTGTCTGGCTGCCCTGCTGTCCCTGCTGGTCAGCCTGAGAGACCTGATAGAGATGATGTCCATCGGTACTCTGCTGGCCTACACTCTGGTGAGACACACCCCTCCGCATCACAGCTCCCCTCACACACACCCCTTAAAGATGAAAGTTTGAATCACCATGCAAGATACACAAACACAGACTTTACTGTGGCAGGAAAGAGCAAACATAGAACATATATAAGAGTAAGATAGAATAAAAATTAGACTAGGGAGTCAGATGTCTCAGCGGGTTAAGGCGTTGGCCTCATGAGTGGAAGGTTGTGAGTTCGAACCCCGGCTGTGGCTATGTGATGTTGTGTCCTTGGGCAAGGCACTTCACCCTACTTGCCTCAGGGAGAATGTCCCTGAACTTGTCCCTGATGTCCCTGAGCTGTAAGTCGCTTTGGATAAAAACGTCTGCTAAATGGGTATTTATTTATAGACTGACTGAATGGTGTCTGGTCTGATGTGCATGTGTGTGTGTTTGTGTGTGTCTAGGTTAGTCTGTGTGTGCTGCTGCTACGCTACCAGCCCGAGAGTGACATCCATGGCTTCGTCAACTTCCTGTCGGAGGAACAGAACAACAAAAAGAAGGAAGGTGTGCTGGCCGAGTGCGAGAAGGACGCCTGCTCACCAATCAGCGAAGTCGACGAGTATGGAGGCGTGGCCACCAACACCTGCGGAGCCAAAAACCTCCCGTCGCTAGGCGACAACGAGATGCTGATCGGCAAACCCGATAAAACCACGTACTCGGCCAGCCACCCTAATTACGGCACGGTCGACATGACGACGGGCATCGAATCAGAGGAGTCGGAAACCGGGTTCTCGCGGCGGTTGAAGAAGCTCATTGGTCCACGTTACTACACCCTGAGGATCCGATTGGGTCTCCCGGGGAAGATGGACCGACCCACGGTGGTCACAGGGAAGACAGTGACCGTGTGCGTGCTTCTGCTCTTCATCTTCTTCTTCGTCTTCTGCTCCTTCATCATCTTCGGTGAGGGGAGCAGCCCTGCATGCCGGAATGTTCCAGGCCTTGTCCGTCACTACTGACTTCCGGTCTTCCACATTTCAAAGAAACATTTCAATTGTTTCAAATGCTCTACCCATAAAAATGAAGAAATAAATAAATACAGTGAATGTTTGACTACAGGAAAATTAAATCTCCTTCACTACTTCCCTGCTCCTTTTCCTCCTCCATCCTCCTCCTTTCTACCTCCTCCTCCACGTGCCCCCCCCCCCCTCCTCTCCGCAGGGGCCAGCTACATCGGCGAGGGTCGCTGGTGGGCGGTTCTGTTGCTAGTCTTCCTCATCCTCTTCATCGCCCTGCTGGTGGTCATTATCCTCCAGCAGCCGGAGAACCCGAAGCGTCTGCCGTACATGGCCCCCTGCGTCCCCTTCGTCCCGGCCTCGGCCATGCTCGTCAACATCTACCTCATGCTCAAGCTGTCCGCCATCACCTGGATCCGTTTCGGCATCTGGTGCCTCGTGGGTAAGACGAAGAGCCGCCGTTCCGTGTGATATTCTTCTGCTGCGAGCAGTCCACTATGTAATTCCAGTAGCAACCCCATTATCGTCCATTCGTATTCGCTAACGTTCCAGACACCATTATCGTCCACAACGGGGTTTTTTTCCATGGAAGATAATGAGACCCCCTGGCTGATTACAGAAAATTAGGAAACTGATATCTCAAAGTATATAATTATTGGATTTTAAAACCGGAACGTTATCGTATAGATGCGTGTTTACGTATTAAAGTACAAAGTCGGGACATTTTTCATCAATTGTCTGACGAGCGTCGAGAGCTAGGTGGACGATAATGGGACCCCTTACAAGTCGGTTTCTTATTCTGCTTCGTTGTCTTCTGCCAGTTATGCAGCAAAACTTTATTTTCTTCAGTTTTCAGCTTTTTTCTTATTGTTATCTGAAGTAAAATAAGCAAGATGGCACGACGTAGGTACAGAAGATGGAGGGTGTTCGATTCTCTCTTCTAGTGGGTTGGAGTTCTCGGGGGTGTTAGTTGGCATGTGAGTGGGATTGTTAAGAGAATGTTCTGGCAGCCTTTCGTCTCCCTGAGGTAAAGGAACCGCATTCTGATTTAGAGTCTGAGTGGGAAGAGCAGTTTTGATTCCTAGGGTCTGTTCACAAGGTTCAAGCGTGTTTGCTAGGGTATGGGATCCAGAAGGTCAAACCGTACGTTCAAACAGTGTGTGTGTGTGTGTGTGTCTCCAGGTGTGCTCATCTACTTTGGCTACGGAATGTGGAACAGTACTCTGGAGATCACAGCCAGGCAACAAGAGGTCCACGCCTCCACCTACCAGCGCTACGACCAGGGCGTGGACGAGGGTTTCACCGGCTTCGACGACGACTTCTACCCCCCTACCGACGACGCCTGGGGGGCCCCCCAGGGGGGCTCGGGCCTGACTCCACCCCCTGCCAACAAGGACGGAGAAGATGGGACAACACGGAAGGGCGGGGCTAAGAGCATAGCCAATCATGGCTTGGCGGAGGAGGATCCGATGGATTTCTGACCGACTTGATGTTGCCCTGAATGTACCGCCTGTCTTCTGCCAGGGGATGGTGTGTGTGTGTGAGTGTGTGTGTGTGTGTGTGTGTGTGATTTCACCCATGGACTGGATTGTGTTTGAATGGTGAGTGTTTGGTTGTTCAGCAATGCCTGTTGTTGTCCTCCTTGTCCCAATGTTCCTCGCTCTGTTATCAGCAGGGACTAGATCAGGATTAGATTGGGTTCGATTCTCAAAGAGAGAGAGCGAAAGAGAGAAGGAAGGAAGGAAGAAAGTTTGTGTGTTTGGTTACTCTGAAACTCAAAATGTCTTTGACAGAGTGTCGGCACAGGGTTTGTTTTTCCTAGATTCCTAGAAACAGACAGACAGAGAGAAAAAAAGAGAGAGGGAGAAAGGGGAGCGGGAAGGAGAAAGAAGAGATGAGTCAGCAGCCCCCTTCCTGTTTCAACACACACGCACAGGAAGCTGTTAAAGCACAGAGCCCCGGGTCACTTCCTGTGTCCAGGTGTCTGATTTGCTGCTTTGCTCTGCTCTTCTTATCTGTGACGGACAGACACCAGCTGCATACACACACGCGTACACACACACACACGTTGCTGAACAGACCTATTTCAACAGAAGAGTGGAACACCAGTCAATCTAATACTCGTGATCTGTTCTATGGACCGTTCATGTTTCTGTGTGTGTGTGTGTGTGTGTGCGTGTGTGTGTGTGCGTGCCTGCATTCGTGCGTGAGTTTGTGTGTGTGTGTTTATTGAAATAGTGACCAAATCATCCAGTGAGATTGTAGTTCACTTGGTTTGTGGATGTTTAAATAAAATACACAGTACTGCCCCCCCCCCTTTCACAATCTCTCTCTTTCGCTCCCCTCTTTTCAAAATCCCTCTCTTTCCCTCTCCTTCTCTCTCTTTCCCTCTCCTTCTCTCTCTTTCTCTTACCAGACATATACTTACACACTGAATGAAAGATATACTGTACAAGATGGGCATTGATGTTTTTTGTCACAAATAGTCACTGGACTTGGCCTGCACTAGTGCCTTTGTGTGTGTGTGTGTGCGCGCGCGTGTGTGTGCATGTGTGTGCGTGTACATTATTGCAGAAATGTACGATTTGAGGTAGTCGTTATGCTTTTACTCTTCCTACAAACACACATTTGTGTTAGTCTTACACACACGGACACAACCTGCACCTGTCGGCTTTACCTTTCCAAAAATAGAGGAACAAAGAGTGGAGTAAAAAAGTAGGGAGAGAGAGAGAGGAAGAGAAACAGAGGGAGAGATAGAGGGAGGGAGGGAGAGAAGAATTGAGAGATAGAAGGAATTTTGAAGTGCTAACTGCATGGCTAGCTAACTGTCCGCTGTTCTGTGTGCTCGTTCTGCTGTGTGGTTTATCTGTAGCCTATCCTTCTCCTCTCTGCTTGGTTCTTCTCTCCTCTTCCTCTCGCCTCCTCTGTTGCACCTCTTTTTCCTCCTTCTTATCCTTCCATCCTCTTTTCTGCCTTGCTTGTGGGTGGAATTATGTGCGGTCGTATCTTTCCAAACCGTCCCGTAGACTGTACTAGGAAACCCATGACCTCTGCCTCCTTCCTCATCCCCCCCACTCCAACCTATGACCTCACCCCAGCTTATGACCTCACCCCAGCCTGTGTCCACACCCCAGCCTCCTGCCCCTGTTGCTGCATTGGCCCCTCATGGGGAAGCCTTACATGTCAAATGCACTAAACTGATGCCACGCTAACCCTGACCCCTGACCCCTACCCTTCAACCCTTAGTTTCCCCTTGAACTACACTTCCCAGAGTTCCTAGGTCAGGTAGGGCTTTCCTGTGAATGATTGTATGAAACTGTATGCCAATCCTTATTGAATCCTCACATACTGTAGACAAACACACACAAACACACATCCAGCTCAGCCAAAATATCCCTTCCTCACATTCACTCAGCCAAAATGACCAAGGGGCACGGCCCTGGTGTCGAACTAGCTCTTTATCTTCCGTGTGCACGTCTTTTGCAAGTGTCTGCGCGAGGGATTGTCGGTGTGCATTTTTGCGCGAGCGTGCACGCGTGTGCACGAGTGTCGGCGTGCATGTGAGTCGATGGACAAGATGATGGACGTGTGTGTGTGTGTTCGTGTGTGGTTCAGGTTTTCGTGCCTCCATGTGGTTGTGCGGTGACTGTTTAGCATGCTGTCCAGCACGAGACCGTTGTCCTAGCTGTTGTGTTCGCATGTGGCGACTGGACCACGCAGGATACTATAGAACTCACTACAACACCCAACCCCCAAACCATCAGGCCCTTGACACCCCCCCCCCCCTTCCCCCACGAGTCACACGGACAGCTCCGAACCTAATTAAATTGCGGAGCTACAGCCTGGTCGTATTGAACCAACCCCTAACTCTGTGCTTTAACCAGGCCCAGGCTAGCTCTACAGTCCCCCAGGTCTACAGTCCCCCAGGTCTACAGTCCCCCAGGTCTACAGTCCCCCAGGTCTACAGTCCCCCAGGTCTACAGTCCCCCAGGTCTACAGTCCCCCAGGTCTACAGGTTAGGTCTACAGCACGTTTGACAGAGGAACTCACGTAGCAAGCCTTGAGGAGGGGGATGAGGGTTAGTACCACCCACCCCCATCCCCCCAACCCAACCTCCTCTACCACAGCCTCTGTTTACGAAGCAAGCCAAAGTCCCGCAACCGATCATTTACTTTCTGAAAGAGGGGCGATGACAGACCTGAGCAGGTTTAGAGCATAGAAGCGGACGGTTCGCCCGGAAGTGAGTTCATCGCCGATACGGTTAACCCTCCACGACCCCTTGATAGGGCGTTACATTCCGTATGTGCACGTGATCCATTTGCGCGATCCTTCAGCTGACTTAAGTTCTGTAGTAGTTCGGGAAGCCGACCCACGAAAACCGATCTGCCCCAGTACACAAAACTCCTGTGACGGAAACAACAAGACAACACGTGAAACAAAGAAGTATTTTTCTACAGCTGTCTCCCAACCTCGCACGTTCGAAACCGCGTTCGAGAACGGAAAGGCGGAGCCTCGCACGCGGGTTTCACTTCCTCTGCTCTTCATCCAATCGCAGGGGAGGGGTGGCTCTTTGGTGTAGCTTTTTTTTTAACAACTTCCGTCCAGCTAGACGGATAAGGCTCAGTTCAAGATATTTTCCTTTCTTTTTTTTCGGGGGGGGGGGGGGGGGGGGGGGGGCAGGGATCCAAGACCATTTATTCTATTCTGTTCCACTAAAAATTAAGGTGGACTACTTTAAGTATATTAACAAAAAAAAAACTATTTTATTATAAACACATATTATCCAACTGTTGCGTTTGAAGCCCGCTACGGTTTGTTCCTTTGGTCTTGGTATATAGTCTTGTTGCCATGCTAACCCTGTGCTTAGTGTCCAGGTCTGGTGTGTTGGGGTGCCCAGCCTGTCAGCCATGTTGATGCTGGCTCTTTGCTGCCTGGATGTTCCTTTCCTCCTCTGTATATTTTTGGTACAAAGTGCGTATAATGTAGTTGGGGTTTGTTATGTTGATGTTTTCTATGGTTTCCTCCCTGTGTCTGATTCTCTGTTCCTTGTTGCACTTCTCTGCTGCGTCGTTGATGTCGCCTCCATGCGAAAAATGAAAGTTCTATTTATTGCAAATACCAAATCACCGACTCCTGTTTTACCTTGTGGTGTCTGGTGAGTTGACTCTGGGATTTGAACACACGCACGCACGCACACATACACATAGAATACACACACAAAGACACGCCCAGTAAACCCACACGTTAGCACACGTCAACAGTGAGAATGAGACTTGGGGAGCGTGTAGGGAGCAGAGCAGAGCAGGACAGCGTGTGACTTTGAAGGGGACATAATCTTCTGTTCTGGTGAAGCCAGCACAAGGACACTGATAGAACATTCTGGTAATGATGCATTTGGTTGCTATCTTATTCTCTCTCTATCTCTCTCTCTCTGTGTCCCTCTCTCTCTTTCTCTCTCTCTCTCTCTCTCTCTCTCTCTCTCACACACACACACACACACACACACACACACACACACAGGTGGCTGTGCTGCAGCTCGTTAAAAACAGACACACATCACCCTCCTTTATCTACAGAGAGATAACGGGCAGGTCCTAGAGCCAGATGGACCGAGCAGAGCACAGAGCAGGATTACAGAGTTCATGACATCCTCCCCACACACACACACCTCAACTTCCTGTGTATGTGGGTCACATTTAAATGATGACGCCAGACACAGGGAAATAGGGAGAGGAGAGGAGGAGGAAGATAAAAGGAGGGAGGACAACGGAGCGGAGAGAGAGAGACGGGCCGAAGATCTAATCTAACTGACGACACTCACGCCCATCTTTGTCGGAATTCTCATCTTTATTACATCAAACCAAACATCAGAACGCCAGCGGAACAAGAATGGAACAACACCTGGAACATGGAGATCATAATAAATAACGGCGGCCCCCACTGCAGAGGTCCGGAGATGGTGCGCGATGCAGGGCCGGAGAGGGGCACCAGCAGGGGGTGGGGGAGGGGGGGCCCAGGGCCCAGTGTGTGGACACATCCTTCAAGGTCAGGAGGACCCTGTTTCTGGTTAGCCAGATGAGGAACGGGAATGTTTTCCCTCCCCAAGTGAACACTCAGACAAACACACCTCAGCTAACTCTGCCTGACATGCTGGTCGAATCTGACGGAAGACATCTTGGCATGTGGTTCATAATCACGACCAGGATGGTGAAGTTAAAAAAAAAAAAGGCTCACAGAATGAAAGCATTTCGTTAAACCTCAGCATGTCTGCGGTTTTAATTCGGTGTCTGATGATCCTGTACTATTTACACACGTGTGACGTGCTCAAACAAATATAACTCATTCATTACACTTAACAAACCTCAAATCTAAAAAAGGTACACATCTTTACGTTGAACAAAAAAATGCACATTAACATCGAAGAATATAAAATGGAAGAAAAAAATAAAAAAATAAAAACAAAGCTCAGTTAAAAAAGTCCATCAGGGCAGGGCATGTGGGAGGGACCCCAGGTTCGTTAACTCAGACGCTTATCTAATTACTTAACCTGGGGCTGAGTCTGTGCCACACCCCCTCGCAAAGGATGCTGGGAGATGCGCTCAGCTGTAAAAGCTGTGTGTGTGTGTGTGTGTATGTCTTGGCTAGTTGGCTAGGCTCGTCGTTAGCCTCAGACGTGGGCACTTTTGGCATGGTTGGAGGGGGGGGGGGCCTGGGTGGGCCCCCCCTGCTTGGAGTAGTAGAACCGGCCGTTGTCCTGGTAAGAGTGGTGGGGCTCTGAAGAGCAGCAGGTGATGAGGGAGCCCCCCAGCAGGCAGAGAGCGGCCCCCACCCAGCCGGCGTACAGGGAGAAGCCGAACGACATGAGGCCCTGTTCCTGGTGGGCTCCGATGGGGAACCACACGGTCGATACGATCCCACACATGGCTGGAACGGTTTAGAACACGGTTAGAACACACCTACACCCAATATTTGCAGATATGCACTAAAACTGTATCAATTATAGACCAATGCTAACAAATACACGATCAACGATTGAAGCAGACTTTGAATCAATTCAAAATAAAACAGTCGTTGCATTTTGTGCTTCACTCTGTGAAGACACTGCATAGAAATGGAGAGGATACAGATAGAAACGTGATCACACTTTCTTTCTTTTTTTTTTTTTACATAGTTTTTCACGGCCAATGTGTGGGCTGTCAATGTTGGAAAACTGTCAGATATAAATAACGGGCACACCGTCTCGCACACACGGTGTCATGTGCACACACATTAACGCACACGCAGTCACACACATAGCAGAGGGGTAGGGCAGCAGCTGAAGTTCCACTGTGAACAGGAACAGAGAGGGTGTGGAGGAGGTGGGAGGGGAGGAATGTACACTGGACTCAGAGGGTGGGGGAGGACAACACTGACAGGGATTGTGTGTGTGTGTGTGTGTGTGTGTGTGTGTGTACACTGTGTCTGTATGTGTTGTCAGGACACTTTAGGGAGGAAGACAGTCATGTTTTGTATCCTCTGCTCTCAGCACCTCCATAAGGGGTGTTTTGAGCTTGGTGGCGCTGGGTCAAGGTCAAGGACTGGGGTAGGGCTGGGCATGAGGTCTGGGTTTCCTGTCTGGGAGGTTGACGCGTATCCAATGTCTAACTAACCTAGATTAGGTTTGAATTATGAACTTAAATACATTCATGGAACAGAGCAGTATGGAGTTAAATATCAAGTGTGCAATATTGTGGGGAGGGCTGAATAGTTTCAACAAGTTGTCGGTCTAGTCCCCAGAATCGTTAGGTTGTTTGGCCCACGCACAAGTTTAATTGCAAAGCTATGGAATCAATTACCCAGTTTAAAAGCAAAGTTATGAGGTCGGTTACCTAGTCTAGTAGATAAAATGAGGGGTCAGTTACTTTGTTCAGTAGCTAGGTTGAGGGGTCAGTTACCTAGTTTAGTAGCAGGTTTAGAGGTCAGTTCCCTAGTTTAGTAGCAAGTTGAGGGGTCAATTAATTAGTTCAGTTGCTAGGTTGAGGGGTCAGTTACCTAGTTTAGTAGCAAGTTGAGGGGTCAGTTACTTAGTTCAGTTGCTAGGTTTAGAGGTCAGTTCCCTAGTTCAGTTACCTAGTTTAGTTACTAAGTTGAGGGTCAGTTACCTACTTCAGTTGCTAGGTTGAGGGGTCAGTTACCTAGTTCAGTAGCCAGGTTGAGGGGTCAGTTACCTAGTTAAGTTGCTAGGTTGGGGGGTCAGTTACCTACTTCAGTTGCTAGGTTGAGGGGTCAGTTCCCTAGTTCAGTAGCTAGACTGAGGGTTTAGCTGTCAGGAGTCATTTGTAGAAGGTTCCAGCGTCTTACCTACGAGGAGCAGAAGGACGCCCCCCAGGACAGAGCGCTTGTTCTTAGCGCTCTCCGGCTCTCCCCCCAGGTTGATGCAGGGCATGGACATGAGGACAAGACCCACCGCAGGCAGACCCAGGATAGAACCTGTGATCATCAGAGCTCTCGACGTCTGGATGTACGCTGAACACACACATAAACCCACGTTTTAACAAGGACACATACACAAAAACACACACAGACCGACAAACACATACAGTGTACTACTACTAAGATTAATTCATAAAAATAGGTGAAAACACAATGTTAATTTCTCAGCATTGAAATAAAACCTTAAACAACATTAAAATATATATATTTTTGGACTAATCTCATGAATGCTAAACAAATTTGTTACAGTTCAGAAAAGTTTCTCCTTTCACCAGATGTTTAAAGAAATGACTGGAGGATAAGAGAAAAGACAAATGAGAAGGGAAAGTTCCGGATGCAGGTTTACCTGGCAGCTCCAGGATTTGGGTCAGAGATATACAGTGGTACAGGGCTGTGGAGATGACACACTCGGCCCATAGGCCTTTGGCTCCCAGCTCGTCCATCTTTTTACAGGTGTTCATGCCGTATTTACACGTCACCACCCAGTCGTTGGTGGCCGTGGCGATCAGGATTCCTACCCAGCCAATGAAGCTGAGGAGAAAACCACACATCTGAAGGCAGGAGTTGGCCATGAGTCAAATAATCCTCGAGATTAAGTGTGAAAAATGAATCCCCAAAAGCAACAAATAACAGTGTATGTCGATCAGTTGACTGAGTATGTCGCCAAAGGCAGCTGTATTGATTTTAGTGATGATATTCCAAAAGTGGTAATCCAATGTGAAAATTATCTCTCAATACAATAATTCCTTCAGTTTGGGTAGAACTCCTTCAGAATGAGAGAAGTGCTTCTACATGGGTTTTATATGGAAAAGTTATTTTGGAGGAAGACCACCCAAAAACGCCGACCAATGGGATGCTTGGAAATGAGTGCAAATTGTATTATCTCCTCCTTTGCCCTGACCAGTGCCCTTCTCTCAATGGCTATGGCCCAACCCTTCTCTCATTCTAGAACATGACTGCCCCCTGCTGGCTTGTGGAGGTGTCGCCACCTAAAGCTGCAGAAATCTTTGTAGTGAATGACATGCAGGGCTCAGTCAATGTATTGTGAAGTTCTAATGGCTTGGTATTGTTTATCAAATGACTTGGACCTGGTATTGTGATGAATGGCTTGAAGACACAATATATTTAGCTGGTTGAAGGCTTTCTTACTGTAAATGGCTAACAAACTAACTGTTGAATGATGTATTAAAGTCAAAAGTAAGTGCTGCAAATAAAAATATTTTGTGTCTGAACAGTAATACCAGTAAGCGACATTTGATTTAGGACTGCCATCTAGTGGACAGCCGGTTTAACACCACCTAGGCTGTACGCCATGCATCAGGTTTGTATGCTGACCATTTTTACAATACAAGTGGATATATTCTCATAGCTTCACAAAATCAACAAGACATTCTGTTGCAACATGTAATATATTTGCAATGCTTATGCTCTAGTTCAAGAGCGTAAAGAGGCAGAGGACGAGTGGTGTTTGTATATGAGGCCAGCTTCTCCTACTGCAGTCCCTTCTACAGTCTCGTCTCATCAGAACTGGGCCCTGCAGCCTTCCCTGTGTCCTCCTCCACAGCCTCTCCCTCCACCTCTCCTCTGTACACCTCAGACTGGATCTCAAAGAGGTCGAGGCCGCGGAACACAATCCTGGTGTAAGGAACGGACTTGGACACGGCAAACACTTCCTGTCAGACGGATTAAGCAAATTGATTGGACACTGAAACTACATGCCAATTAGTTACCAATCCTAAAGATGATGGACAGTGGCTACGACCTAACAACAAACAACGAGTCTGGCACTCAGATTTGCAATTAGATTTGGCAAAAAGTGCCAGAGCAAAATATTAAATAGTTTCAATTGGCAGGTGTTATTATCCAAAGTGACGTACTGGAAAGGATTTGAAGCTCCACCCTGTTGATCTGTGTTCAGCCGACTGCGTTATGTCCTGCGGAGAGTGGTCGATGGTGACATCGACGATGCTCCTGCGTGTCTGCCTAAAGGAGCGCTGGGCTAGAGGGATAAAGGCCAGAACGATGGATGCCGCCACATTCAACGCCCCGGCAACCATGAAGCCCAGGTCGTCGTTGCCCGTGATGTCATTCATCCAGCCTGAG
Organism: Neosalanx taihuensis; assembly: GCA_030340665.1. Classification (NCBI taxonomy): domain Eukaryota; kingdom Metazoa; phylum Chordata; class Actinopteri; order Osmeriformes; family Salangidae; genus Neosalanx; species Neosalanx taihuensis. Next base: position 9,231,859 of record CM059296.1, on the reverse strand, counting down.
GACATGCGAAACTGGTTAACTCGATGCTACTATTCACATGACAGAACGTCATGTGCACACCTTAAAACGTAATGCTTTGTCCATGGAAAACATGAAATAGTGTCTTGCAGAAAGTACTAACTACAGTGACTTAAATTTTCATGACTATAGCAAACATTTTGAGCGTTGTCATGGTCACGTGTTCATCAAGAAAAAGCCTCTGTAATCATACCAGCGAAAGGTGGACCCAGGCAGCTGACAGCATTGACACTGAGCATGAACCCCCATGCCACAGGCATGAGCTCAGCACCCATCAGGTCAAAGGTCAGGATGGGCTGCAGGATGTAGTTTCCTGCGTCGGCCACTCCGAGCAGCAGAGCGAACACCACGATAGACGCGTAGGTGTGGAGAGCAGGGATCAACAGGTACAGCAAACCTGGAACCAGAACAGGACACACATACTGATGATACTGGCTGACAGCACTCAACCTTCCATTCATGGAATGTTCCAGTTCAACTTTTCAAAAATAGGGAATCACACAGGCAGCCTTCTGATCGCTAGTCCTACGCCCTAACCACTCAGCCACCGGACTCCCCTATACTTCAAGAGTATATCCCACCACACAACTCAACACACGCCTGAACAATGTAGTCAGATAACCGTACCAACAAAGAAGACCGAAGCCTGGTTAAAATAAAGTCTGTTGATTTTCTTGGAGTCACAAATCTTTCCGAAGATGATCCGGCTGAACATGCTGGTCAAGCCCAGACACAGCATGATGTTGGTGGCCCTGTGGACAGGGATGCCCAGCTGTACAGCATGCTTCATCTACACACACACACACACATGGGCAGGTACATTAAGTACGTCTGTTCACACACGCATAAACCCAGGTACATCCCTAACAACACTATAATACACCGTTGCACAAGACCCAAAAGATGTCAAAATGTATTGTTACAAAACAAAACAACAACCTTGAAATAACCCATCCTTCTTGCCAAGTTGTGATACTTTTGAAGATGACTTTCTATCACTCACCAAGTTGATGTATGGTATAAAGAATCCAAATTTACACAGTCCGTTGGCAAGGACCCAGATGACGAATACCATGTCTTTGCACAGTCCCAAGTCCACAATAAACTTCCTTAGCAGTGAGTCATTTGGATTGTCTGCCACACTCCTGGTGGGACCTTGGTTATAGCAGAACATTAGTGGAGTAAAATTTTGATGCGCTGAAGTTTTACCCATACATGTCAGTCAATGGAAGTCTTTTGACATTTCTGTGTAGCTTTAGTTCCATAAATTACTGATAATGTTTCACATAATTAAATGAGCCTGAGTGTCATTTAATGTTTCATGCACGAGTCCTTGAGGTTTAAATGAAGCCAAGCCAAGCTGTGGGGTCAATATCTACAGTATCTTTAACACCTAAGTACCTTTATTGAGTGGCAGGTAGGTAAAGCCGGCGATGACACACAGTAACATGACTCCAGAAAACACCCGCAGACTCTGTCTCCAGCCCAGGGTGTCTATGAGGTACTGGTGGAGCTGGGTCTGGACCAGAGCCCCTGCGGCCCCCCCTGACATCACGATCCCAGTGGCCAGGGAGCGCTTGGTGGTGAAGTACTGGCTCACCATGATCATACCTGGGGAAGAGAAGGACAGGTAGGGTGAGTGGAAGACAGGAAGATAGGATCAACAGGTGGATGAGTCTATTTAGGTTTGGAACAAAAAGGCTTGTATCCATTTTCTCTCCAAATCCGTCATGTACTGTATTTTGTGGCTGCGCAATATGACCAAAAATGACTAAGATATGATGTATGGAATATATAGTGATCATCAGTTTCTCTTCTCAGTTCCCTTCCATACTGCTAACCTGGGGTGAAAGCGAAACTGGAACCTATTCCAGTTAGAAATCCATGGGTGAAGAACAGGACTCCCACTGACGATGCGAACGAGGAGCAGACAATGGAGAGCATGACGATGAGGGAGCCTAAGACAGACATCTCTCTGGCTCCATACCTGACTGTCAGCTTTCCTGACAGAGGCCCACATATCATGATGAACCCATAGCTGATGGAGCCAACCAAGGCTGTGGGGAGAGATAGGGTCAGCATTGGTTTAATGCAAAGAAGGCGACATGACTTGAAAAAAACTACTTTAGTGAGTGGTTTATTTTGATGGTCGGTAAGATACTAGCCTGTTTTCGAACTTGTGTCCTCAAATTCGTTAAGAAGACTGATAAGGTAGACACCGAATGAATTGTGAAAGCCTAGTACCAGAGCATTGTACAAAAACGAGACGAAGACTATAACCCAACCCCAACCTCCGTCAGGAGGCGGCTTGATTATCCGTGGCTCCGATTCCTCGACGTCAAAACTTCTGAACGGACGGGCCGTCCGAAAGACGTGCATTTTGGCTAATATTTGTTCATGAAACAGGGCCAACTTACATATCGTCTCGCAATTTTATTATTATGATATACTTTCTTTTTTTCCAGATATAGAACCCACTAAGTTCAACTGAACTGCATCATAATGCTGTGGCATCACAAACGTTGTACGCGTGTTAAACTGATAGAATACATGATAAGTGACCTGTCGATGAATTTCATTTGAGATTACTTTCAATAACGTTGCAGCAACGTTGCTGATAAACTTTGGTCACCTTCACCTTCTGGCAACTTTGCCGCGAAGTCCTACCTTAGTCTACCTGTAGCATGTGCTCATTGTACATTAATAGTCATGCATTGGTCATCAATTCTCATATGCAGAAACGTTTGGAATATAATCGAGTCTTTCATTCTTTACTATAAACATGTACAAAAGCAATCAATTGGTGATGTGCAAAATGATAAAGTAAACATTCTTTGTATACCACACCATAGCTTTATGAAGTACAATGCACATTTATACTCTAATAATTTTGTAATAAGTGTTGACGGAAAAGCGACTCTTAAGACTTTCATTTCCAAAGACATGTCATCACAGAATATTACCGTTCTCCTTTGTTATAATAATTTACGCCCTAGTTTACCCCATTGTGTAAGGAGGGATAAAAGGGCCAAAACTAAATAAATGCATACATGGATATATAATTTAATGGTTAAATACTTGAAAGAAAATCGACATCGCAGACTAAGTAACTGGCAAATAAAAAATGTGTATGCCTAATTGACATGAATGTATGACAAATTCGCATAATTTATTATTTCTGCATTATGCATACATATTACACACCAGTTAGGCCCAATCAAGTGATCAAATTAGGGGGATTATCCCCATACTGACAATGCTGCTACAACTTTATATCTTGATCACACACGTAATGGATAACCTAATGCTAATCATACCACTTTATGAAATCCTTTTAACATGTATCTAGATGACTCTGGGTCTATGTAATCAAATAAGTATACTATTTGTCTACTTATCAATCAACAACAATTGAGTTTTTTAGTAGCAAATAAAATGGGTCTTTGTGAGGACTATGAAAGCAAAATAGCCAGGATTGTATTATCCCCGGCGATCTTGAATGTGGAAGTGAAAAGCAGCGACCAGTTCTCGTAAACACTCTTATCTAAGACCTTACCTACATACATATTGAAATATCAACTGGACTTAAAGTATTGTTTTAAAGGACAGTTTCTGGCCTTTTTGTTGTTGTGCAGCTTGTCTTGCCTGAGCCAGACCAGAAGCCGAAGAAGAAACTCTTTGAGAAAGACCTGCCCCTCTTGGATACCTGGAACGGATTTCAAACAGACCAGGCAGTATACTGGACGACTGCAGGAAAGTCAGAAAACTCTGTCACACACACGCACACACGCACGCACACACACACACACACACACATACACACAACTGTAACATGGTTGTGTGGAAACACACTTGCAATGAGTCAGCCCTGTCTGTGAGTAACAAGCACTCATCTCAAAACCTTGGAACAAGAATGTCCTTTTTTTCTGTTGGTACATTTGTCTCAGCAATTAGGAGACTGAAGTTCGATCACCAACATTTTGCGTTTAAATGAAGGAAATCCTCTCCTTACAGACCCTGGAGGAAGTCGTGCAGCGAATCAGTCTAGTCATGGCCGACCGCATCCAGCTGTGGTGGAAGAGACAGGTCCACACTAACATTTTGACCCCTGAGGTGAGAAAATACGGACGACTGAAAAGCCACCAAGCAGAGAATCTGACTGAGCCCAGCGTTCCTGGAAGAAACTGAATGTCTTCCTGTGTGTCTTTTTCAGGGATCGGTGGCTGTGTCGACCATCAAACAGGAAGTCACAGGGGTGCAGGTCAGTTGAACACTTCATGTTCACAAGCGGACCTAAACTCAGCTTTGGAGTTGACCGCTTGACAAGAGTTATATAACAAGAGTTAGTAATGAGCTGATGAGTTGTGTTTTGTCCTCCCTAGTTACTTGACAGACGGATGACTCGTGTAACATCTCACTGCTTCAACCCAAGGAAGAAGTTCTTTGAGAAAGGCCAGGTGCGCGACACTATCCTTGCTGAAACATCCCATTCGGTTGAGAGTTGTCAGTGTCCAATGGTCACTATTTAAATGTAGAAAGATGTACCGTGTTTTCTAACCACAGGAAGTGGACGTGAAGATGGACTTTGAGGGCTTCGCCGGGGCAGGAGATGAGACGCAGGCGACGACTTGGTCTCGCTCTTAAGCTTAGTTCATGCTCCCGCGTCACACCCTACGCCGGGGACGTGACACCGTTGTTGAGCATTCGTAGTTTTGCACCGAGGGTCCGCGTTACTCTGCAATTCACTGCCATGCCACCAGGGGGGTGTGGCATTGTGGTTTCAGGGGTTTCTTCTGGTCACAGTAAACAACAGTAAACAATGGCGACTGAGGTGAAGCAGCTGTATTTGGAGTTGGAGCTCATCAATATTGAAGAGCATATGCTTATATTGCAAATGTTGAAGCGCAGTTAACAGAGAAGACGTTTGCGGATCCTCCACCTCCTGTTTGGGGTAATCCTGTCCATCTGTCCACCAGGACAGAGATGGAGCCAAAGATCGGATCACTTCTTATTCAGAATTAAGGTGCAGTCTCTTTCTCTCCCCTTCACACACTCTCCCTGGATAGCGCTCACTGTTTGTGTCTTACAGTACTTACATTTAATTTGGATCTGCATCTCTACGGCTGTCTTGAGATTCTGTCTGGAGAAGTGCTGGGGATCTTCAAACTGCAGGTGGAATACCTCCTGTCCTCCTTGGACTAGCAAGGTTTCGTGTTGCACTGCCCCCGAGCAGAACAACAGAGGAGTCTAAGCCTAGTACCATCATGAGCTGCATGAATAAAACATACGCAGAACACTCTGTCTGTGCCTTTTTGTTGAATGTTTAACGTTCCAACTGTAAAAAAAAAAAAAGAAGAAAAAAAAAGTATATATATATATTTTTTTTTAATCTTCCAAAATATTGAGGCAAACATTCCTATTATGTTGCACGTTCATAACATCTTGTTAATCCAAGTACAGTACATGGAGCACCGTGACCTCTGCCTACTTCGATGAAGGAAGCCATAATAACCATGATGTTTTGGTTTCACTAATAGTCAACAACTAAAAGAGTTTCAGTCAAAGGAATGCACATAGAGAATCAAAAACGCAGAGCAGCGAATTAACAGCGACAGAAAGCCAAAAAGAAAACGGGTTACATTTTGTTGTTGGTTCTACCTGTTATTATAAAGGGCAAAAACAAACGAACTGGCACAAAAATAGTTGCAGTAGTTAGTACACTGTGTGGAAGTATTTGCTCCCCTTCAGTTCCAAAGTCACTCTTTTTCATTAATGTCCAGCCTTTTACTTTAAAGTATGCCAGCTGATTAGAAACATCAGCAACCCCACCATCATTTTTAAAAGCGAAAAATAATTTGCTTATTTTATCACAAATGTGGTAGTACCCAAACGTTGACAGGAATGGTAATCTCACGCCAAATTCTGGATAACATTTAAGAGCGCTGCCTAATGACTTCTTCCGCTAACTAATACTTTAAGACACTTACATACTTTAATTTCTGTTGTTATCTTGCACTATCTGTTCATTTTGCATCATCTGCACATTGCATTATTTGCACTAACGGTACATACATGCAACTCTGTAAATTCTGTAAAAATACTGTATAATCTTGCACAATACAGCTGTACATTTGTCCCCACCAAATCACTTTGATCTGTTCATACTCTGTATATTCTGATTATACTGTACATACTGTGTATAATCTGAGTATACAATTACATTTATATTCTGTTGTAATAACTGTTTTGCACTTCTGGTTGGATGCTAACTGTATTTCGTTACCCTGTACTTGTACCTGTGTAATTACATTAAAGTTGAATCTAATCTAAGAAAATACAATGTGTTTTGCTCGTTACAGTGGACAGGACAGATTTTAATTTACCGCTCGATCTATCCCGGAATCACTGAATATACATTTCAACCATTTTAGTTATATCTTAAAAGTTCGTGAAAAGTAGGGTTGACAATAGAACACGATTTTCCTTGCCAAGCTAACCAACTGTCAAGTGATTCACGTTGAATCTAATGTCTCTGACGTCACCATTAGCCTGAACGTGTCTTAAGCGAATCCTAAAAAATGGCACCGGAATTTTCAGGTCCACGTCCTTTTCATAGCTCAATAACTAGTGACTAATTGCAAAAAATCCAAAACAAATATTACAGTTAGCATGTAAACACTTACACCTTAATGTTGGTTGCGATAAACATTGAGAAAGTATATGAAAATACTGCTTATAGTTTTTGCAGCTTTGGCTACCTTTCATAGAGGGTCAACACAACCGGAAAACGTACCTTAAACTAAAGGTTAGGTTGTTTTCTTCAAAATAAGGTATGTTTAATTACTATCCCATAGGAATGCATTGAAATCTGAACGTTCTATCTGACATAGGTTGTTTTTTCCCCATGTAACCTATTTTAGCATATCAGCACAACTTTTTTTACTTCCTGTATAGCTGGTGTCCTGCAATAATACACAATCTATAACATTTTGGAAATTTTTTTGGCCTCGAATTAGACTTTTTACCAGCCTGTAACATCAGGCTTTCAGTGCCTCAGCAGCTCGCACCTTAACCCGCTGAGCCATCTGACCCCCAATTTAATTATATCTTAAAAATTGTGAAAAGAATCTGTTTTGACAATCACAACTAATGGCGCCACAATTATGCAATTCTCCTTGCGGCCACTAGAGAGAGTAATAAGATTAGGTGTTTAATTTTCAGGTGGCTGTGGCCTTTAAAGTAAGATTGCCTCCATCTGCAACATGCAGGGGCGGGGTAGGGGGAAGTGAGGTGATAAAATAATTTAACCTCATTAATTTACGTCTTGAAAAGACTCGAGAACTGAAGCCAAACAGGCACCGGCCATCTAAATTAATTTTCAGGTTGTATATTTTTACACAGGGTCTTCGATTCCTGCCCCGCCTCTGCCTGTAATAGATTAATTGATGTGTAGATACCAACTCTGTCATGGGAGATTAATTAACAATTCACAAGTCTTAGACAGGGTGTCATCGAGTCTCCATAATGATGGATGGAGGTGAGGAACTGAGCCCCATTCTATGTCTGGATTAGATTTTCCCCTCCTAGTCCATGGCCGTTCTAACATCCATCCCTCCTTCAACTCACGTGGTCCCATCTGAAACAGCTGAGCACATCTCCATCATGTTGATAAGTAGCTGTGACTACCCAGCCATGTAAACACACACTGTGACGCTCCACCACTCTCACTCTCTTTTTCTCTCTCTTTCTCTCTCTCATTCTCTCTCATCCTCTCTCTCACACTCTCTCTCTCCCTCTCACTCACTCTCTGTCCCTCTCTGTCTCTCTCCCAAAATCTCTCGCCCTCTGTATAAACTCTGTCTTCAAACTTGATTACCCTATCTTTGTCTGTCTCTCTCTGTGTGTGTCTCTGTCGGTTTCTTTTACTGTCTCTCTCTTGTCGTTTGTCTCCTCACTCATTTCATTAGTCTAATGGAGGAGCTAACTCTGTAGAGAGAGAGAGAGAGAGAGAGAGAAACCTACTGTACGTTTAAAATGTAAAACATGAGAGAACAAGAAGAATGTCTTCATAATTCCCAGTGTAGTTCGCCTGACACAGGAAGAGTGAGGCAGCATGGGAATGGGAATATTATGCTAATGTGCAGGGATGCCGTGGTGACAGAGAGATGATGGGATTTTGGTTCTCGTTTGGGGTTCTGTGCTTGGTAGGGGGGGGGGGGGGGGGGAGGAGGGATGAGCATGGGGGCCGGGGAGGGGGGGGGGGCAGGGTGCTACGTTTAGATCAGGGGAGTGAAACTACCACAACCCCTCAGTGACGGAACTGCCACTCATCCTAGAGTCTGGGAGCAGGAGGATTAGGAGCGGTGGGACTCGGAGAAGACGGAGGAGGAGGCGGGAAAGGAGGAGGAGAAGGATTAGCAGGAGGAGGAAGATGAACAGGGCAAGAAGGAGGAAGCGTGGTCCCCATGACTACCTGCAGCGGAAACTGATAGCGAAGAGCATGTGGAGCAACAAGTGATGCTCCAGAACCAGAAAGGTCACCTTCAGGACTGTTCTGGAAAGCAGCCAGCCGTGACAGACTCCCTGGCTCTCCTCTCTCCTGTGGGGGACAGGAAGACTGACTCAAGGAAGTCACTTCAGGTGGTGTTGGCTGCAAACAATCAATCACAAAGTCACCACCTAAAACGGTTCCTGTTTTCATCAACAAAGAGGGATGCTTCTCTCCTCCTCTCCTACCCCCTCTATTTGCTCTATCTCTTCTTCTCACTACACTCCAAACCCTTTTTCCTTTCCTCCCCTCTCCTCTCCCCTCCACATTACATTTAGTCATTTAGCAGATGCTCTTATCCAGAGCAACTTACAGCAAGTACAGGGACGTTGGTCTGAGGCAAGTAGGGTGAAGTGCCTTGCCCAAGGACGCAACGTCATGTTGACCCAGCCAGGGTTTGAACCAGGGACCTTCTATTTTCTAGCCCGACACCCTAACCGACTACGCCACATGACTCCCCACCATGTATTCTTGTCGCTTGTCCCTCTTCTTCCCCTCTCCTCTGTTCTGCTCCTCCTCTCCTCCCTTTTCTGTGCTCCTCCAGTCCCACCAGCTGGAGCAGCGTGGAGCTTCAAGGCCCCCCCTCAGATCGTTCAGTCTGATCTTCTCTCCCCTGTGTGTCTGCAGTTGAGATCCATCACTGCAAACCGTGTTTGCGATTAGTATCAATTAATCACAACAAACTGCGTTAGCGATTACCCAAGATACATCACCGCTGGCGCTTAACGACCACTTGGCCCAGCCTCACCACTGGGGAAGTAGAGAAACACACGCCTCTCGCACTTGTTTCTCCCCATAGGTCTTTCTGGGACAAAGAGAGAGGCGGAGGGAGAGAAGAAGGGAGGGACAGAGATGGAGTGAGAGGCGGCTGTCCGAGATTGGCTTTGGTGGAACAACAAGCGAGGTGGAGAGGGAAAGAGAAGGAAAGAAGAAAGAGAGGGCAGGGAGGAGGATAGGGACAGAAGTGGACTAGCCGGAGAAATGGACAGAGTGATATACGCTTGTGTCTGGCACTTCTGGAGACAGGAGCAGGGCCAGTTTAACACTACTGTAGATATACTTTCTGTTTGTCTGTGTGAGCGTACTTTTCTGTTCATTAACGTCATTGAATAGATTTATACAGGTGCCCAGCCCAAACCCAAAGAGGACTAGAGAGAAAGAGAGACCAAGCCTGGTATATAAAATACTGTATGTAGATACACTATACAATACATATAAACATATATATATATATCCATAGATAAACATACATTTAGTCATTTTACATTAATATTTGTACATATACATATACTGCAGAAAGGCTGACAAAAAGGAATATTAAAAACGTTTTTAGATTTTCCGGAGATTTCAGGAGCCACAAAAACAAGCTAAAGAGGGCACATCCATAACAAAAACAGGTAAAGAGCAAAACCTAAATAAATAAATACAATAAATAAGTCATGGGAGGACTTTCATGGCGCACCCTGTTGTGACTGTTGCACCAGCTTTTCGACAAGAAGAGATTCAAAAACCTGCCGCAATACTCCAAAGCGTTACAATCCTGCCTGCCTGAGTTATTGTGAATACATCGTGTATATATAGCATATATGATCCATTCGGTCTTTGTATTAACTGCATTTCTGTAGGATTATTTATGACACACACTCAAAACCAACTAAGAACTGTGTCCGCTGGTTCGTTGCCTGGCAACCCTTGCCGTGCGCCACCCCACTGTTGTTAATCTTCACAGCAAATGATTGAAGTGATTCAAATGATGGAGCAGACAGCCGTGCAGCCAATCAGAAGCAGGGTGGGTCTCCAGGACGATGGGCTGCCATGCTTACCAGCCTCTTCCCCTCTGCCCTCCCTCCCCTCTCCCCTCTCCCCTCTGCTCTCCCCTCTGTGGGCCCGTTGCTTGCACTCCAGACATTTCATTCAGCCTGAAGCTGCGCTCATTTTCAGCTCCCAGCAGCAATGCTCGGTGGGGTCTGTAGGAGACCCAGAACGTTCCGTTCATTATCTCGTTCTCAGCGTATCGTTCTCCGGAGCCGCGCGATTCCATTTAATTTCATGCGATCGTTAAATCATTTTCGATTTTGTTTTCTCTTTCCCCCGTATCTTTATTCGCCGCTCTTACGCGTGGCGGACTTTTCACCCTCTGAGATCGTTCATCCGTCCGTCAGGCATGCCAGCCTTCCGCTTATCCGACCGTCCGTCTGCGGCCGACATGCTCGTGTTCACGTTTTATAATTGCTTTTACAAAACATTCGCCGACATTTTCGATTCGCATTTACCAGACGCTCTTATCCAGAGCGACTTACAGGAAGTACAGGGACATTCCCCCCTGAGGCAAGTAGGGTGAAGTGCCTTGCCCAAGGACACAACCGTCATGTTGACACAGCCGGGGTTCGAACCAGGCACCTTCTGATTACTAACCCGACACCCTAACCGACTGCGCCACATGACTCCCCCTCCTCATCATGGCTGTCATGCCTGTGATATTTCCATCACCCCCCCCTTTCTCCTCCTCTCCTCCCCCTCTTCTCACCCAGAACAGGATAATCTATTGCTTTTCACACGGTGGTTCCTGCATTATCCACTGTAAAAGAGGGTAAGGAGTTAGGAGAGGCAGAGAGAGGGAGAGAGAGAGGCTGAGAAAGAGAGAGAGAACCCAGGAAAGAGCTAGAAAAGCTGTAATTGGTTCTGTTTAAACTGCCACATGGCAACGAGTAACATCCCATTGCAGACATGATTACTCTGACGCAGTATAGTAACCTTAAACACAACAAATCAACCCGAATAGCATCCCCCCGGTGACAAATTGAATACTATAGCCTCATAGGTATAGAGAGAGAAGGGTAGCGAGAGCGGTAGAGGGTGGGAGCGAGAGAGAGAGAAGTAGCGAGATTGCCGCTAGTGTCTCATATATCATCGGCCGAGTTCCGCAGCAGTGGCTGGTCTAAGCTGGTACGAAGCCAAAAACTGGACCACATTGTCGTCTTCCTGCCCAACTCCCTCGTCCAGTCCGGTCCGGTTCCAATTCCCCCATCTCCATCCCCTTCCCGCCCCCCCCCCCCCCGTCCCCCCTCCCGTCCCCCCTCGTCCAATGTGTGTTGACGTTGTAAGTGAGGCTTGTCAGGAAGCAACGGGGGTAAAGCCTCTCTCGCACAGGAACGCCAAAGCTAGCTGTCACCCTCCGAGGGGACTGTCACCGTGCTGGATGTGCGTCCCTTCCGTCCTCCCTATCAATCTGTATTAAACCCCAGACAGGAAGTGACTAGACCGAAAATATGTCCTCCGTTGGCGGAGGCGTGAATCTTGCCTTACCGCTCTAATCTGAAACGAGCCCATTTTCAACAAGGATGCTTTTACTTTTCTGTCACCGTGTGTCGGGGTCTGCGTGTGTAGGCGCACGTGTGTGTGTGCGAGAGGGGTGGAACGAGGGGAAGGGGCGAGAGGTGGGGAGGAGGGACGATGGGATGAACGTTGAGGGGTATGGGCTTAGGTTGTTTGAGGGGCAGTTCTATGGGCATATGTGAAGCCCTTTGTGACATTGCTTGAAAAAAGGGCTATACAAATACATTTTGATTTGATTTGGGGCTGTGAGGAGTGTCCATCTCCTCCTCGCCATCCATGGTCCAGTTTTCCTCCCTCACTGACAGTCCAAAAAAAGATCCAGCTGGATTCTGTCCCATCTCCCTCTTCCTGTACCCACTATATCATTTGTTTCTTCGTCTAATTCTAATGGTCTCATCTGACAGCAGATTAGCCCAGCTGTGGATTGGATTTAATGGCCAATCAGAGTGCCTGTCTCCTCTCACAGAGCCGCTCAGAGGATGAACAACAGAACTGGGCTGTAATGAGCTCTGGGCTCTGAGCGGTAACCGTCCTGGCTCTTCTCTGAGGCCCTGTCTCCAATCCATCTCTCCTCAGCTGCGCAGTCCACTCGACAGCCACTCTCAATATTAAAATAGCCCCTTCCCTCTGTCTCTGTCCCTCCCTCCCTCCCTCCCTCCCTCCCTCCCTCCCTCCCTCCCTCCCTCCCTCCCTCCCTCCCTCTGTCTCTCACTCCCTCCTTCTCTCTCTCTGTCTCTCACTCCCTCCCTCTCTCTCTCAGTGTCTCCCTATCTCTCTTTGTCTCTCACGCACTCCCTCCCTCTCTCTCTCTGTCTCACTTCCTCCCTCCCTTTCTCTCTCTCTCTCTCTCACTCCCTTTCTCTGGCTCACTCACTCCCTCCCTCCCTCTCTTTTTTTCTCTCTATATCCCTCCCATTTCTCTCTCCCACCCCTCCTTTACACCACTGTACAGTATCCTTGTACAGTATCTCCTTCCCCTCTCCCTGTACAGTACATTATTTCTTCCTCTCCCCATCCCTCATCCTCTCCCCCTCCCCCCCCCCCAACACACACACACACCACCCCTCCCCTCTCAGTATTTCTGTCCCGCTCACTCCAGGCTATAACCATCATTCACTAAAGCGTCATTTTAGATAAAAGTCCGTGTGACATCAGTCACTGAGGAGGGACAGGTGACATAGTCGCTCTGGGAGGGTGTCACTTGCCCAGCGTGCAGAGAGAGAGAGAGAGAGTGACGGAGGGGATCCGAGGGCATCAGGGGTCAACCTGACCAGTAAATCTAGTATTTGTATTTCTCTTTTTCTGTGTACACATCGCTCTCTCTTTCTTTAACACGCTGTCTCTCCTCTCTATTCCTCTCCCTCCTTTCTCTCAGGGATTCTGAAGAGGTGGCGGTGGAGGGGTTGGTGGGGAGGTGGCGGTGGGGTTGGTGGAGGAGGTGGGGGAGTTGGGGGGGGAGAGGGAGTGGAGGAGGTAATCATAGTGATGGATGGAGAACTGAACATATGAGGGATGATGGGAAGGATGAGGAGGGTCAGGAATCCTCAAGGTCTCCCTCCAGCTGACGTTGATGGCATTCCACACAAGGAGATCTGGAGAGCTGCGAAGAGGCACGAGAGAAGAGAAGCAGGAGAGGAGGATCGAAGACATCGCCCGAGATGTCTGCACACTTTTGCAGATCATCTCCAGAACGTGTCCAATGTACAATGGTAGCCTACTTTTATTGAACATTTGGCATGTTTAAGAGATTGCAGCTGTTTTTGTTGAAGTGGCCATTGAAATACCCATTAGACGAATGAAATATCTACGAACTACAACTTCATTATGCTTTATACACCATGGAATAGAGCCATCATAAGGAGATTTAGGTCATTTTCGTACATAAAACTAGCTAGGCCTATTTTACTGTCAATGTCACACAATCCTGTTCCACAGAAGAAGGCAAATGAGTTGTGTAATCATTGCAGAAGGCATGGGATAACATTAGTGTGGAAGGTCTCAGGAAATATACTGACACCATGCCAGAGAGATGGGCTGCTGTAATGGCTGCTAAAGATGGACGTACCAAATGTTCAAGTTTAAAAGTGAATAAAAACAGTAGGAGTCGACGCCATCTGTCATGTGTTGTGCTCAGAGCAGCATCTGTTTCGTTTCATGAAATAAAATCATGTTTTGGAGGCCAAAAACAGGGGAATATTTTCAGATCTGACAGGTGTTCAGATCATTTTGGCTACAGCTGTATGTTTCTTCGAGAGGGAGAGCGTGTGTGCTTCGCATTGTCTTTCGTAATTAAACGCTTGCTGCTGCTGTAGTTTTTAAATGATGACAGACACAAGAGAAGCCTTTCCGGTACGGAGAGAGATGCTTGCCAAGATGGCTGAGGGACAAACAGCCTGATTATGTTGACCTAACAGACTCTTAGCGTTGTGCCTTAAGAGGGCCAACAGGCTTATCTGCATTTTAGCAGACCCTGAGAACTACACTCCACACGCACGCAAACGCACCAGCACACATCCGATCTCCTAATCTGCCACACACACACACACACACTCACATAGACATACAGAACACACACACCCCCAAAAAGACAGACAGTACACACACTTACATAGAGAGAGACATACTGTACACACACACAGACAGTAAACACATACAAACACATACACATGCAGTAAACACATACAAACACATACACATACACATACACATACACATACAGTACACAAACACAATCTCCACTGTACAAGGATCGGATACCCTGAAGGGTTCGACTGGGCTGGACAATGACTGTTTATATAGTACTTCCCTGCCAGAATGAAAAATCTACAAACTACAACTTCATTACGCTTTATACACCATGGAATAGAGCCGTCATAAAGAGATTTAGCAAATTTTCCTACATAAAACCAGCTAGGCCTATTTCACTGTCAATGTCATACAATCAGCCACATAGGTCTTTTTCTTTTTTCCCACCCTCTCCCTTCCTCCCTCTCTCTGCTGCTCTGGGTAGAGAGAGGCAGAAGGACGGGATTTGTGTTTTGAAAAATAACGGCGATGGTTTGGTGAGTTCCGTTCAGGCTGGGATTTACTGGGGAGCGACTGAGGAACCGGCTTTCAGTTGTCCCATTTCATCCCCAGTCAGTCTGGTACACAGCGTTGCTGATTCCCTTCCTCAGTAGAGCAGAGCGTCGACCAACAGGAAGAGGCTCCAAAATGGCTTCCGACCAATGAGTTAGGGCTGCTTCCTCAGCCAACGTTAGTTTCCTGCAACTCCAGCCTCCAGCCAGTGGCTCGAACGTGAAATATGTGAGCAATACAGTTTCTATACAAACTGCGTGTTCCAATACTTGCTGTTCCAGTAGCTGCTGCTTATCCTGTGGACTGGGAGAGCTTATACTGATAAGAGTTACCCAAGGGTGATCTGTCCATTTCTCTGTGTGTGTCTGTGTGTGTGCACATACTGTTCACGTGTGCACAGGTGCTTATATGTGACTTTGCACATGTAGGTCTGTTTGTAGGTATGTGCATGCACACACACGGGCGTGCGTGCAAATCAAATCAACGTTTATTCGTACAGCCCTTCTAAAAAAAAAGAAATGCACGCACGTTTGCTTGTGTGCGCTCGCGTGCGCCCCTTTTCACTGAGTTCTCAGCACGCGCGTGTGTGCTTACACACGCCCGAGCGTATTGGCTTGTGCTGTCAGCAGTGCTGACGCGCAGGCGTCCGTATATGCGGAGCTGGCTGGAGAGGGGATAAGGAGCTGCCGGACCGCGATTTACCGTCTGTTTACGTTGCTGCTTCATTCTCACAGCCCCCGGCACCTCCTCACCTCCTCACCCCTCCACACCTCCACGCTAAGACACAGACCGATATGATCTGTTAAAAAAGTGTATGTTTTGTAAATAGAATTGCTACAGAAGCGATAGGAAGGCTTAACAGAAGGCAGTCAATCTACTTAACTCTGGACAAGTCAGCATGGCTATGATTCGCTCGCATCTACGAGACCCAAGGCCAGCATCGTCAGTATTGCCACGGCAATTCTTCATTGAAATTGTTCTTCTTTCCATTGTCTTTTTTCAAACTTTTAGTCATCCATGGTTTGATTCCTTCTGGATTTAACACGAAGTATAAACCACAATCAAAAGCAGGGCCGCCATCTTCAGTATTACCAGTATTGCCACGTCAATACTACTGTACTTTTTATTGTAGTATTGTAGTATTCCCTGGCAATGCTACTTTTCTCATGTGACATGATGGGATTTTTAGTTTCGATAACTGTGTTAACGATAGTTTTTCATGCTGCCAGCTGCCTCCTCAAACCCCTTGTAATAGGCTAAATAGCCCATAATAAACAGGATAAGTTGGACTTTGTGAACCAACCTGAGGGACACTTTTTTCGACCCAAAGCTCTGTAAACCTTTTTCAATTATTTTCATTAAAACCATATTAGACGTGTACGAGTACGAGACGTATCTCTTTTAATGAACATGCTGGAGAAAAAGCCTTACACATAATTGGGTATTTTGACAACTCAGAGGATAGAAGATAAGAGGCTATTTTTCCCAACACAATTTGAGGTGATGGGATACATCTGCATCCAACTGTGCTGTGTATAAAAAGGGTTTATTGACTTGTTGCAGAATAACTTTGTTGTCATGCTGAGTGAACTCATTTCCCATCACAACATACTAATAATAAGTTACCATTCATTAGCTTCCACTTGACAAATATGTGAACACCTGTGAAAAACTCAAAATAATCCTTCAAATCTATTCAAAATACGTCAGGCTGGGGATTTCCACTAACACGCATACACACACTATAAGTTGAGTCAACTTAACTCAGTCAAAGAAACAAGATCACTTGATTGTGATGAAGAAATCGCTTTGTCCGTCTCTTCATAAACGGAGTGATAGTTCAGTTGAGCTTTGGATTAAATAAGTATTTAACAACCTGCAGATTGGGAGAGAAATGACCAGACCTCTGGCGACAAGATGAAGACAGTGAAGACACTCTTCTGTACTTTGTACATGTCGGATGATGTCATATGGTTCAGTATAAGTATCTTTCTCCACATGGTCCTTACCTTATGAAGAGTCATAATTTCATCGGAGCTTTATTTTGTGGTAACGTCCAGGCTGCTAATGGTTGTTAATGGAAACATGTTTAGTTACAAGTACCAGTGTTGGTATGGCTAAAATGCCAGCACTCATTTAAATGGAACGCTTAGTATAAAATTGAGCATCAAATCATATCAACAAATCAAATCAACATTTATTTGTATAGCCCTTTTTACAAGCAATGTCACAAAGTGCTTCACATATGCCTATAGAACTGCACCTCAACCAACCTAAACCCTCAAGGAAGACAAAGAAAAACTCCCCCAAAAAACTCACTAGGGAAAAAAAATTATCCATAAAAGACTACCGGTACTTCTGCAACATTCCAGGACCTTCTTTTCCAAATGGAACTCAAGGTGGCGAGGTGCGTTCAATTCCACCTCCTTACTGTAACATGCTTACTGTAATATTCAAAACCATTAAAGGTTCTTTTGAACCAGCCTAAGGAACGTCTGTTTTGATTGTTTTTCTCCAGTGGTGTAGCAGAACCCCTGGCTCTCCAGCCCTCCAGCTGTGCTCAGTGAACCACACACCCTGAGCTTATGGCTTCTTAAACATCTACGGTGTCATTGTTTCCCAAACACCTGGAGCGTAATTACCATTCTGACCCAGCGTGACAGAGCAGAAGGCAGCGGTGTGGACCAGCTAATAACTCTCCCAGCCCTGGGCAGCAGGAAGGAGAAACTGCTTCATGTTCCTGTCACCTGACACACCCTTACTGGGACCATGATGTATGGCTGCTGTAGTTGGGTACATGGTACTAATGTGTGTCTGAGTGAGAGTGTGTGTGTGTGTGTATGAATGAGAGTGTGTGTATGAGTGAGAGTGACTGTATGAGCAAGGATGAGTGTACATGCATGAAAGTGTGTGTATATGTGACCGTGTGTGTGTGTATGAATGAGAGTGTGTGTATGAGTGAGAGTGACTGTATGAGCAAGGGTGAGACATGAACGAGAGTGTGTGTATACGTGAGAGTGTGTGTGTATGAGTGAGATTGTGTGTATGAATGAGAGTGTGTGTACGAGTGAGTGTGTGAGAGTGAGTGACTGTTTGTGTATGAGTGAGAGTGAATGTGTGAGAGTGAGTGTGTATGAGTGTGTGTATCTAATGAGACATTGCGTCAATGCGTGGTGTAGTTGGAGGTTGGCTGGTCCCAGTGTATATGCCATTCCTATAATAAAACATTAGTTGATTCTGTGCTGACCCAATCTGTTCGACAGTAAAGTCTTCTGTACAGGAAATAAGCTGGACTTACAGGTCACCAACTCCACCAACACCAAGACAGCAAGTCATCCCTTTTTTCAGGTTCATATTGTTTATTATATATTTTACAAAAAAACATTCTGATTGCCAAGGCATCATCAATGAAACAGTTGGCATTTTTTTGCTGAAACCTTACACCAAACCATCAAAGCATGACACTAAACAAACATCTATTGAAAAACTGTATTTTCAAAACTTGAAAATATAGTTTTTGAGTGGTTCAATTGACCAAAACCATCTTTTGAATAAGCACATGAAGCACAACACACTGATATGAATTAAAAACACTTTTTACTTTTCTGTTACAGTAACAGGACATAGCGACACCTTTTTCATGTAGCTTGGAACTTGACTGACAATAATCTTCCCCTTACATGTGTCAGACAGATCCATATTTCACACATATAAACACCTTTGTGTATGTGCGTTTACAGTCATACGTGTGTGACAAAACGTTAGGGTAATCAGCTTGGCCTTGCTCACAGGAAAATCAAAAGTCAATTAAATATATATTTTTTATTTTATTTATGCTGTCAGTGCATTTTTGGAGATTTATGCGGTTATGCAAATGATTGTTGTGTACGGTTTGGCAAACAAAATCATTTTGCGATAGATCTATGTTTTGCTGGTTTGGTGTAAGGTGATGTGTTTAGTGTGTGTAGCCTTAGGAAACTTTTTTATTTTTTAGAAGCGGACGAGAAAGGAGGAAGAGAGGGAAATAATGAAAAAGATTGCAATACATCAAATGATTATATATTTTTTGTAAAGCACACATTTTGGTCAAAATACTACACAACATTAGGTTCACATGTGCATCTACACATACAACACCAATGTTTCAGTGTATAATAACGAGGCATGGGACAACTGCATTTTACTTAAGTAATCTGTATTGGAAGACTCCCGCCAGAACGTAACCCCACACACATCCCCGTACAGCTGGGGCATACCATTCTAGAAGGGGGGGGTTTCCACTCCCTCTAACATCTCCCCTTTTGTAGATGATAATTTTTTCCATTGCTCAGAACTGGTGCAAATAAAAGTAAAATCCAACTCTCAACAATCTGTCCTCCCTTTTTTCAAAAAAAAAATGAAACAATCAACAAATCACACCTCAAACATTACAAAACAGTTTTTTTTTTTTTTTTTTTTTTTTTTTTTAACATGAGTATTAACAGTTACAACAAACCAGTCACCGGCCCTTCATTGTTCACGCTAAGGACACTTACAAGTCCAGTCTGTTAGGCACTTTCACAAGCCTGCCACGGGCCGTCCTATACCCAGGCACAGGTGTAGGTGGTGGTGAACCAGCCTGAGGCTGGTGGACGTCACTCTGCCTGTGCAGTCTGACTTCCTGAGCGGCCGTGTCAATGTCCTTATTAGAGTCCACTGCACTACCTGGTGGATCTCTGGGTTGTACATCCGGTGGGCAGTGGTGCTGTTGCTCAGAGTGGCGTTCAGCAGCGACCCCCTCCGCTGGCCGCAGGTCCACCCGGTTGCGGCGGTAAAGTGTCCCTTCAACATCCACCAGGTACGACCTGGGGCCCACCTGTTGAAGGCACACTCCCCTACGCCACCTGCCTGTCCTGTCCCCAGGCAGAGGCTTCATCCTTATGTCCTGTCCAATACACAGCTCAGGTAGATCTCTGGCTGATCTATCGTACCAGAGTTTGGCTGCCTGGTGTTTTACCCGCAATCTGTCTGGGACCCCCGCGACCACACTCGGCTCCAAGAGTGTGTCAGTGACCGGGAGTGGAGTCCTCAATCTGCGAGACATCAGTCTCTGTGCAGGGCTGCTTGACATGCCCTCCGTGGGCGTGTTCCTCCACTGTAGTATGCCAAGCCATGGGTCGGTGCCCGCCCCGGCCGCCTTCTTGCACAGGCTCTTCACTATCTTTACGGCTGACTCAGCCTTTCCATTTGATTTGGGGTATCTGGGAGAGGACTTGACATGGTCAAAGTCCCATTCTTTAGCGAACCTCCGAAATGTTTCGCAGTCAAACTGGCCGCCACAATCTGTAATTACCCGGTCTGGCTGACCATGCCGGGCAAACTGGGCCTTGCACCTCTGCACTGTGGTCTCTGCTGATAGATCTGGAAGCAGCTCTATTTCCCAAAAATCTGAATAATGGTCAACCATAATTAGAAAGTCTTTCCCAGCTTGTGTGAACAGATCCATGCTGAGGATCTGCCATGGTCGTGTAGGGAGTGCATGAGACATCATCGACTCCCGCTGCTGCCCATGTGCGTATTCGTTACAAGCTGAACACTGGCTCACATAGTCCTTGATCTCACCGCGCATGCTGGGCCAGTACAGCGTGTCCCTCGCCTGTCTGTAGCAGGCATCTCCTCCGATATGGCTGGCATGGATGCGCTTCAACATGTCTGGCCGCAGTGCTTTTGGCACTATGACCCGCTGGCTCTTGAAAAGCACTCCATTTTGTGCGCTGATCTCGTCCCTGAATGACCAGTATTCTCTGATTGCCAGCGGAGTATCCTCCCGGTGGTCTGGCCAACCACGGAGCACTACCTCTTGCAACAGCTGAAGATTTCCATCGCGCTCAGTATGCTCTCTGATCTGCTTCAGTCGCTGGCTGGTGACATTTAAATATTCAGCCTGATTTATTTGTTCGGTGTCCTCTTGTGCTCTCTGCAGACAGCAGATTGTTTGTTTTGTATATGCCGTGTCAGTCACTTGTGGTGGAGCCGTGGCCCTGCTCAAGGTGTCACTAATATGCATATCGGGCCCTGGTTTGTACACCACTTTGAGATTGTAGGCCTGTAGTGTGAGCAGCATGCTCTGGAGTCGTTTGGGCGCTGTCAGTAGAGGCTTGGTAAAAATGGAGATGAGTGGCTTGTGGTCCGTTTCAGCTGTGATCTCTCCTCGCCCATACAAGTAGTAATGAAAACGTTGACATGCAAACACTATACTAAGACATTCCTTTTCAATTTGCGCATAGTTCTGCTCTGTTTGAGTAAGTGCTCGCGACGCAAAACACACTGGCTGATTTTCCTGCATCAGACAGCAGCCAAGTCCCTTCTGACTCGCATCACTCTGAATGGTGACCGGCTTGGTGACATCGTAGTATCGCAGGATTGGGGCTGTCGTGACGAGTCGCTTGATTTCCTTGACTGCTGCGTCGTGTTTGGGCAGCCAGTGCCATGGGACATCCTTGTCCAGTAACCTCCGTAGCGGCTCGCACACCTCCGAGAGGCGTGGCATGAATCTTGCAAGGTAGGTTACAAACCCTATGAACCGCTGAACAGCCTTGGCGTCTTCGGGGTGTGGCATGTCCTGGACCGCACTAATTTTCTCTGGGTCTGCTCCGAGTCCCTCTGCCGATAGAATGTGTCCGTGAAACTTGACCTCTTTGACCTTGAATTGCAGTTTCTTTAAACTCAGCCTCAGCCTCACCTCCCTGCACCTTTGCATGAGTGCTAACAGCTTAGTGTCATGGTCCTGCATGGCTTCCTCATCTGTCTCCCCACACCCTACAATCAGTATGTCATCTGCGATAGGTTCCACCCCATTTAGTCCTGCCAGTAGCTCATGCTGTTTTCGCTGGTAAATCTCTGGGGCCACTGACACCCCGAATGGAAGCTTTAACCACCGCTTTCTGCCCCACGGTGTCCAGAATGTGGTGGTGTAACTACTCTCTTCGTCTAATCTGCACTGCAGGAAGGCATCACGTGCATCCACCAGGGTGAAAATGCGGGCCTTGGGCAGCTTGTATAGCACATCTTCAAGCGTTGGCATTATGTAGTGAGATCTCCTCAGAGCCTGATTTAGTGACTTGGGGTCAATGCAAATCCTCAACTTGTCTGGCTGCTTGACAATGACCATATTGCTGATCCACTCAGTAGGCTCTGACACCGAGGTTAAATGGCCATCTCTCTCATATTTGTCTAACTGAGCCTTGACCGCATCTCTGAGGGCTACTGGGACATTACGTGGGGAGGCCTGCACTGGGGCTACATTTGTATCTAGCTCAAAATGAACGTCCCCTGGGAGTGACTCAACAGGTTCATTGAAAACATCAGTGTATGTCTGCACAAGATACTGTCTGGTTAGTGGCTCTGAGCTGTTGTGTCCTACCATGAGAAGCTCCTCTGGGATGGTGAAGTGCATTAAACCCAAACGCTCACTGGTTTCACCTGACAACAGGGGTCTCTGTCCATTTCTTACTATCTCAAACTGCAGCTCGTGGACTTTTCCCCTCACTACACACTGTGTGCGGAATATGCCTATGGATTGCATGGATTCACCTGAATACAGTACCAGCCTGGTCTGGCTCGGTAGTAGTTTTGCCTCAGGAGCGAGCCTCCTCATGTCTTTTATGCTCATTACATCACATGTTGCCCCTGAATCTAACTGGCACCTCTGAAATCCTCCATTCATTTTAATGTTAGCAAACCATTTCTTCCCACGCCCCTGAACTGACCCTATGCTCTCTGTAGTGTGTACGCGGGCATCCGCGTTAGACAAGTCCATGTCCTCAGGTAATCCACTGTCTGCTGCATGTAGCTGTCTTGTAGCTTGGCCTCTCTTCATACACACCTTGGCAAAGTGATTTGCTGTCCCACAGCTCCGACAGTTCTTTCCGAATGCTGGGCAAAAGTCGCGTCCGCGCCTGTGCATGTTGCCGCAAAATCTGCACGCAGCGCTCTCAATCGTATTTGGAGTCTGATTTTGAAGTCTGTCCGAGTGTTCCTGCCTGGGTAGGGCTCGCGGACGACGGCCAACTGTCGCATGCACTGTCTCTAGTGGCCTGTCCTGTATGATTGCTTGTATCCTCATGTCTGTCATCTCTGCAGCTCTGCATACTTCTATGGCTGATGCTAGTGTGAGGTCTTTCTGTCTGAGTAAACGGCGGCGTACACTTTCATCACTCACACCCAGCACCAGTCTATCTCTTATCAACTCTTCTTTTAGTTGTCCATACTCGCAGGTCGCAGCCTTCTCCCTCAGTTTCGTCACAAATGTGTCAATGGGCTCCCCTTCATCTTGCTTGCAGCTCCCGAAAACAAACCTCTCAAATATAACGTTTCTGGCTGGCTTGAAATATGCCTCCAAAGCGTCAAGAATTACTATGGCGTCCTTCGTTTGGTCTGCTGTAAGTCCCAAATTATGCTTGTATATGTGACGACATTCATTGCCCATCACCCTTCGCAGAGTTGCTGCTTGTACATCCTTCTCTTTCTCCTTTAATCCTGTTGCTAATAAATAGTCCTCAAATTCTGCTCTGAAGTTGTCCCAGTTACTTGCCAGGTCGCCGCTCATCTTCATCTCTTCCGGTGGTGGTATACCCGCTGCCATGCTGACTGTCGTTATCGTTAGCTTAGCTCGTTGCTAACAGCTGTTTCACTAGTCTTTGCCTCCCTGCTTCTTCTTTTTTTTTTTTTTTATTGCCGTCTTCTGCCGGTCTCGCAGTTGAGCATGTGCTCTCCCACTTAACAGTAATTGGGTCTAGTCACTTCTGACACCATGTTTCAGTGTATAATAACGAGGCATGGGACAACTGCATTTTACTTAAGTAATCTGTATTGGAAGACTCCCGCCAGAACGTAACCCCACACACATCCCCGTACAGCTGGGGCATACCATTCTAGAAGGGGGGGGTTTCCACTCCCTCTAACAACCAACACCTCTGAGCTTTTGCTGAATGAAATCTGAGCCATTTAAATGAATCTCGGTGGATGAGCCTCATCTTTTTTCAGGGGTCTAAAGCTCGTGCCATCTAGGGCCAAGAGGGTGCAGGTTTTCGTGTCAACCAAGCACTACACACCAGCTGATATCACTAACGAGTTTCTCGACAGTCTTAACTGTGGAGGTAATTGTCTTCGGACAGAATTCAATTCAGTAGTAACAGTTCGGTGGTGACAACTTTCAATTTATGATGATGATTCAGTAAGGATCTATGAGGTTATGATCAGTGTTGGGCAGTAACATCACTACAAGTATCGGCGTTACTAGTTTAACTACATTCCTCAGTAGCGTGGTGGTAGCGTCGCTGTTTTCTTAATCAAATAGCTTTTCAGTAGCTTAGCTCTTTTATTAACCAAGTAGTGCGGTAGCATCACACAAGCTACATTTTTACAAACATCTCTGAAGCTCAGCGCAGCGGAGCTTTCTGCTGCGGTCTGAAATAAAAGGAGGAGTCAGTGACGCTACCGCCATACAGGACCATGTAGGTGGAGCTGACAGAAGCACTTCCGTATGATGGTGACATCATGGACCAATCCTTGGGCTGGCTACGCATAGACATTATTATATATGTCTATGTGGCTCAAGCCCCGGGTCTGCCTCTCAGCAGACACGCCGATTTTTCCCGGTGGCCACTTCCTGGTATTGCAACATAAAATCCCCATGGGGCCCAGAAAGCATTTTTCCCATAGACCGTAATAGTAAAAGAGAAGCCTGTAAAAAGGTTCTCAGGACACCTACAGCTGTAACCACTATTAATTGCAAATCTTTTTATTCCATATTTTTAAGTCATGGACTTTTAAACCGTCAAAAAAATTCTAATGGCCAGAAAAGCCCCCGCAAAGTCTTATTCTTATGGTGACGTCACAGCCGTGCGCCTACACTCCCAAGCGCGGTCCCGCTGTGTCTCGGGAACATTACACTGTTCAGCCACTGTCGCAAGTCTGTTGTTTTTGTTATGTTATGTTCGTTATTTGTTCAGTAAAATCACATAATTACTTTGAAAAGTCTGAACATATTTCATTATAAAGCCTTGCATAGGAACACCTAATTATGTTAAATACACCACGCAACGGAATTTGTATTTATTTATTCAGTAGCATGTGGCTCAGTATAGGTTCTGACATCTCAGTACAGGAGAAAACAGTTTTAGGGTCGACTATAAAAACATACCAGGCTAGGAATTACACTTAATGTCCAGGAGCTCCTTCCATGACTCAGGTAATATACAAACTATATCACGTAGCTGTAAAAGAAACAGAGAAGCTGCATGACGCTTAATAAGAAAGACTTGCCTGTTTGAATGTGCCGATATAGCTTATAAAACGATAAGAACTTTAAACTTAATCTGACAAGAAGTCGTAGGCTATATCACATACGGGATCATTGATAGACAAAACAGATTTAACTACCGGCATTTGGTTGATAAATATGACAGCTTGTGGAGAATCCCTTATTTTTTATTTTAGATTAACCTTAATAAAAATGACTCGTTTTATCCTTACTTAAACTTAAAAAACAAACAAAATGAATTAACCTCGTATATGCTATAACCATGACTATGAAAACATAATCGGTTTATGTGTCCTATAAATCCATCAGTTGATTGCGTAGATTCGTCATTATCGGTCAAACTATTCCACAAGCACTCATGAGCACGCAGCGCTCGCCCAGAACGCGACTTGCTCGTTCTCATTGCCCCAGAGCGTCATCAGCCTCCCATCATTCCATTCCCCATACCGCGGAAGTAAACCAGGAAGTCAAAAAACTTTTTCCGCGTATGCGCCAGGTGAGCAACTTCATTGAAATCAACGGCCGCCATTTTTCTGTCCGGTATCCATTATTTATACATCCATGATGTGGCTACGTCTCTGATGCAGGGGAATACAGACAAGCTAGCTTGCTTGAGTGAGTTACGTTACTTGGTGGAAAGATGGCAGAGGGTGAGGAGGACTTTGAGTTAGTTGCACATTGTCTTTAATGGCATAGCTCAAAATTAACATAATAGAACAGTTTAGAGCAGATTTTTGTGTTCTGGTTTTGGAGCAGTGAGAGCACAGTTTAATAATTGTTTGATAAACAATTGAATGTAACATTTTTGCCTGCTTATTTGTCTGATTGACAGTTTTATTGATCACTGAGATAGCTTTGCCTTGGAATGAAGTTGTTCCAATATAATAATAAAAAAAATTGTTGGCAAAAAAAAAGTAGTTTAACTACTTTTGCCATGTTGCTGTAGCTTAGCTTGCTACATTTTTCTGGGGGGTAGCTTCGGTGTAGTGAAGCTTAATTTCATGCAGTGTAACTGGTATCTTAGCTCACTACACTTTCCAAGACTGGTTATGATGAGGTGACAGTATTCAGTTAGGAGGTGACAGTATTCAGTTAGGAGGTGACAGTATTCAGTTAGGAGGTGACAGTATTCAGTTAGGATGTCACAGTATTCAGTTAGGAGGTAACAGGATTCAGTTAAGTGGTGACAGTATTCACTTAGGAGGTGACAGTATTCAGTTAGTAGGTAACAGGATTCAGGTAAGTGGTGACAGTATTCACTTAGGAGGTAACAGGATTCAGTTAAGTGGTGACAGTATTCAGTTAGTAGGTAACAGGATTCAGTTAAGTGGTGACAGTATTCACTTAGGAGGTGACATTAATCAGGTGGATGATGACAGGGTCAGGGTCAGTTTGTATTGGTTGTGATTTAGTCTATCATCTTCTTGCATCAGTCACTGGGATACAGAGTGTCACCAGCTCTTATCTGTGTGTGTGTGTGGTTGTTTGTGGTTGCGTGTGGTTGTGTGTGTGTTGCAGGTCAGGGCGGGGCTGTCATTGACAGTTTCAGAAGGACAGAGATGCCCCTGGGTAAAAAAGATGGTTGTATTTCCTCAGGATCGATTTCTGTTTCAGGCAATCCTTCATAGAGTAGTGAACCATGGAGACACACACACACACACACACACACATTCTGTCCCACACAAGCTCTCACACACCCCCACACAAACACATAAACACGCATGCTAAAAAAAAACATTCACACGTTCAGATACACACAAACACAATCATTCAAAAAGCAGGCACACATCCACACAATGAAAGTCACACACATCCTGTCACACACATACACACACATACATGCACATTCAATCACACAGTACGTACAAACATAAACACACATGGAAGTCCAATGCTTGTGTGTGTGTACGTCACAGAAACATACAGAGTATGTTATAAAACACACTGTAAACAGAAAAAAACACACACATACAGCAAGCAGAGTATTTACAGCCTCTGTGTTCCTAAAGATTGGCAGGAATATCAAAAGTGTGTGTGGTGTGGGTGTTTATGATAGCGAAAAACACGAGCATGAGAGAATGTGTGTTCTGGATGTTTGCTCTGAGCTGAAGATAGTTCAAAGCAGGATTTTTCTGCTGTGTCTCCTGTGTGTGTGTGTCCTGTCTCTGCATTAACTTCACTAGTGACCTCAATTAGCTCAGCTTCTGATAGACTGACAAAAGGTCTACTGAGATCCTCAAACACACGCACACACGCAAACACACACACACACTGGTGGAAGCGATTGAGTTTATGTAAGTTACAGAGAAGTTAAACAGATAGGGAGAGAAGCAAGGCTGCTGGTCTCCTAATGTGTGTATAGTTCTCTATTTATCAAACAGCTACTCTGAGACTGCTCTGGTCCCCGTGCTGCATGGATGAGTAAAGATGAGAGAGTCAGAGTCTAACTGAACCACAGAGAGCGCAGTCAGAGTTTAACTGAACCACAGAGGAGTCAGAGTCTAACTTAACCACAGAGAGAGGAGTCAGAGTCTTACTGAACCACAGAGGAGTCAGAGCCTCACTGAACCACAGAGATAGGAGTCAGAGTCTTACTGAACCACAGAGGAGTCAGAGTCTCACTGAACCACAGAGAGAGGAGTCAGAGTCTTACTGAACCACAGAGGAGTCAGAGTCTCACTGAACCACAGAGAGAGGAGTCAGAGTCTTACTGAACCACAGAGGAGTCAGAGCCTCACTGAACCACAGAGATAGAAGTCAGAGTCTCACTGAACCACAGAGTCAGAGTCTAACTGAACCACAGAGGAGTCAGAGTCTAACTGAACCACAGAGAGAGGAGTCAGAGTTTAATTGAACCCCAGAGGAGTCAGAGCCTCACTGAACCACAGAAAGAGGAGTCAGAGTTTAATTGAACCACAGAGGAGTCAGCCTCACTGAACCACAGAGAGAGGAGTCAGAGTTAAATTGAACCACAGAGGAGTCAGAGCCTCACTGAACCACAGAGAGAGAGGAGTCAGAGTCTAACTGAACCACAGAGGAGTCAGAGTATAACTGAACCACAGAGAGAGGAGTCATAGTCTAACTGAACCACAGAGGAGTCAGAGTATAACTGAACCACAGAGAGAGGAGTCAGAGTCTAACTGAACCACAGAGAGAGGAGTCAGAGCCTCACTGAACTACAGAGGAGTCAGTGTCTAACTGAAGCAAAGCAAAAGGAAGTCACTAATCTTGACAGCCAGAGAGTCCGAGACCATAAACTACAGCACAGCAAGAGAGGGGATTCAGATATTCCAACACAACTACAGAAGTTAGGGAGGAGTTAGAGCACAACTGCTACCACAGCAAGCGAGAGCGAGGGCACGAGAGCGGATTGGCAGGGCAAAAGGAGGGTAAATTGCATAACACACAGAGAGAGAGAAAGAGACGCGGGCATGCAGAGAAAGAGAGAGAGATTTAGTGAGGTGCAGGTGTAGATGGAGAGAGAGGATCTATCACTCTCTAGGCTGCCGTGGGAAGCACAGCTCTGACCTTCACAGGACAACCCACTCCATGTGACAGCAATTTATGCATGCTCTCACTCTGTCTTATTGGCTTACTTCAGAGTGTGTGTGTGTGTGTGCATGTGTGTGTGTGCCAGGCACAGCAGGAACCAGGTACAGATCCACGATATTTCATACATCCTGTACATCTTTTTCCTCTTCCTCCTCACTGCAGTCTTCTCCCTCTCTTCTAAACTTCTGACTGCAACACCTAGATACTTACACATTTTAAAATCTAAACATTAATGGCAGGGTAGGCACGTTTTGTGAAATTAGCCATTCAAAACACACAAACGCTCTGCCTGACTCCTGCACACAGACAAACAGGTATACAGACAAGTAACCCACTCAATCATCACACATGGTCGCGAACAGCAACGGCAGCAGATATCGGATAAAACATGTTTCTGTGACGTTTATTTGAGAAAACATCTCAAAAACACGACCTATCCTAGTTTGAATGTGGCACTGGTGTCATGAGACCTGACTTGCAGATGGAATCAGAATTTTCTCCTGCCTTACGGACATCTTGGACCCTCTGTAGACACCATCACCTCCCATCTGGATTATCACAACACGTACATGAGAATGCTGTTACTTGACCCCAACTCACCATTTAACACAATTCATCCTCTGAGCTCAGGATCCTTTGTCTTGACGCCTCCCTGTTTGACTGAATCCTGAATGTCCTGACAGGCGGATCCAGCTGGAGAGAATGGAAAAGTTCTCCTTCGCACTGACCATGAACACTGGAGTCCCCCAGGGCTGTGTTCTCGGTTCCGTCCTGTAAAGCAGCTCATGCAAGGCTGCGTGGCCACGCGCAGATCCAAAGCTAACTTGAAGTTTTCAGGCAACACCTCAGATCTTCTGGAGAACATATTTAGCCACAGGAGTACAACTTCTCGGACTTAGGGAAGCAACACACTCCTAATCACGTCGACAAGAGCTGAGATGGAGAAACCAAGTTCCTTGGTGTATCCATCGGTGATGACTTGTCAAAGTGTTTGGATGCGGTGGTGAAATGTGTCCAAAAGCACCTGAACTTCTTGAGGAGCTACAAAATTTTTGGAAAGTCTGTCCAAACTGTCGATCTCAGCGTACATTCTCATTGGCGACATCTCTTCCTGGTTATCAACTGCTTTGCTGTTGATCATCAGACTCTCTGGAGGGTGTTTAAGACAGTGTGTCACGCATTTGGCTGCCAGCTACGCACTGTATAAGGAATCTACTACCCACAATGCCTCTGGAAAGAAAGGAGAATCATAAAGGATTTAGCAAGTCTGTGGACTGTTCTCATTGCTGCTGTCTGGTAGACTGATGAATAGAATCTCCCCCCAGGACATCAGGCTCCTCAACCAGCACCCGTCATCTATTGAATATTTCATATACACTATCAGCACTTCAACACTTTATATTACATATATT
This sequence comes from Neosalanx taihuensis, assembly GCA_030340665.1. Classification (NCBI taxonomy): domain Eukaryota; kingdom Metazoa; phylum Chordata; class Actinopteri; order Osmeriformes; family Salangidae; genus Neosalanx; species Neosalanx taihuensis. Next base: position 9,201,612 of record CM059296.1, on the reverse strand, counting down.
TAAATCGCCAGTATAACTGTCTATCCAACCATCTTGGCTGCTGATATTATTTTTCGGTTATTAGCATTTATTTTTACTGTACAAGTTTTTACACACAAAACTAGACAAAACATTTCTGTATTGGCCTCGCTTAGGGAATTAGTGTCAAGCTATCAAGCTGAAGTTGGAAAGGACCTTGTTGGCACAAAGTTACCCTGAAAAGCCTTTATATTTCTGCAAGTTGAAAACCATGAAAAATATTTTGTCATTGTTACCTGGCATGATAACGTCCAAAGCAAGGCTCATCCAGAAACCTTTGGTAGAGTTTTGGAATGGAAAACCTTGGTCGGTCACATTTCTCACCTTAACACCATCAAACGTATTTGGGATGAATTCTAGCACTGTCTGCAAGCCAGGTCTGTTCACCCCACATCATTGGCTAACCTCCTTAATGCTCTTGTGGCTGAACAGGCGCCAATTCCCAGACAGACTTGGAAATCTAGCAGACATCCTTCGTAGAATAATGGCGGCTGTTATATGTACAAAAAGGGGGGTGCTGGTGACTTCCTTGTATTCCTTGTGTTCAGATCGTTTTTTTAATGGTCTCCTTGCACCGTCCTGCCACAGTAAATCTCGTGTTTGTGCAACTTACATGGCGAATAAAAAAACGATTCGGATTCAGGTTCTGACCATAGCAACATCAGAAAGGTATTGTGTTCCGGAGGACTCCGGAGGTGGGAGTCCAGTGTAACTGAGGGCTGCTGAAGATGGGTTGTGGAACCCTGGAGAGCACAACAACAACAACAACAACAGTGCCACAGAACACATCCTGATGGCTTGATCATGGGCTGAGGTTCAGATTTATGGCCCTTGGTTCCACAGATTACAAATGGAAGTGGAAAAGACTCTCTCTCTCACACACACATACACACACACATACACACACCTAGGGGCTCTGCTCTCTGACGTATGATTAGCAATGGTGCCTAGAAGTTAAACTGGTCCTCTACCCTGTGGCCTGACACACACACACACACACACACACACACAGAAGTTAAACAGGTTTTCTGCCCTGTGGTCGTCCTTGGGCAATATCATCAGAGGGAGAATCAATAGAGCCATCCCTCAAAGTGAACAGACAGACAGGGGGAGAGAGAGGAAGAGAGTGAAGGAGGAAGGCATAGAGAGAGAAAAGGGGAAGGAGGGAGAAAAGGAGAGATTGAGAGGCAAGGAATCAGAGGGGGAAGGGAGGGTGGAGAACAGGAATGGAGGGAGAGAAGAAGATTAGAAGCGTGTTGGTGACTCAGATCCGTGCAGACTGAAGTTCACCAAAAAGAGAGGTAGAGCAGTGAGAAAGAGAGAGAGAGAGGGGGGAAATGGGGAGAGACGGTCATATGAGGGAAGAGAGACAGACAGAGAGGCAGGGAAAGAGACAGCGACAGGGTGGGGGGGAATGAGAGAGAGGCAGCCATGTGAAGGGAGAGAAAGAGACAGAGAGGGAGAGCGAGAAAGAGAGAGCCAAGCGGAGCAGAGTGGAAGAGAGAGATACTGGAGGTTATAATTCCATCAGCATGAGTCCGTGGTGGCAGGGACAGCACACCAGGCAGGGTGGAGGCTGACACTGAACTTCATTAGCTGGCCCTGTTAGTCTAATGACTGATGGCAGACAGATAGGAGCAGGGAGGACAAGAGAGGAAAGAGATTAGCTCTTACAGGGACCTGAATTACAGTACACTACATTACCTTGCTGGGTCCCCTCCCTCCCTTCCTCCCTCTCCGCCCCCCGATCTCACCCCCACTCCCTCCCCCCTGCCTCTTCCCCTAACTTCTCTCTGTCCCCCCCTGCCTTCTAGCCCTCCTTCTCCTCCTTCCTCTTCACACACGCCCCCCCCCCCTCCACCTCCTTCCCGCCTCCCTCATCATCCTTCTCCTCCTCCATCTCGGCCCCCGTCCCCTCCCCCTCTCCCCCCGGTGCTCTGACGGTCAGTTTCTAGGCTGATGATGTTAATATAATCCCCTGATCCCCCGATGCTAGCTCAGCATAACAGAGCCCAGGGTGACAATAGGAGTAATAGCAACCTGAATTACAACACGGTTCCCCCTCATTTGTCATTAACCCACAGAACCCCTGTACTAGAAACCAGGGGGGCGGGGGGCTGTCCCTGAGATTTAGCCTTGTTCCCGCCTCCCCCCCACACACGCACACACTCATGTACATACTTACACTTACCTTCACAAACTTATATATAAACATACTCTCTCAAGCATACGTTCTCACACACACGCACATACACACACTCGCATACACGCACACACATAAATCACATACACATAAATCACGCACACTTGTGCTGCTCAAAAGGGATGCTGATGGGGTGACCCTGACCTGGAGTGGGAGGGTCTTGGTGACTGACAGACCATTAGCTGAGCATTGATTGGTTTAGCTCAGAAGGTGGGTGAGAGGACAGCTAATTTAAGTAGAGCCCTGCCCTCCCTGGGAGATGAGACATGAAGGAACAGGACCTGATCATTTCCCAGGATGCACCTGTGCTGTACACACACACATTAACACACACACACCCTAAAACCTGCACACACAAACCCTAACGCATGCTCACGCACACCCTAACACACGCACACAAATCCTTGTCCAGAAACCCGAAGTCCTCATTACCCCATGAAAGTCCTTCACCCTCAAACACTCCCAAAGTGAGGTCATGGGAAGGTGTTTCCCACACACACACACACACACACACACACACACACACACACACACACACACACACACACACACACACAAAGACTGGTAGGGAAAGAAAAGGAGTTCTGTAACCTTGTAATACTAAAACATTCAAATACATCCAAAATACTGTCTCATTTGCAAATTCCACACACTGTATTCAGACTGCCTGTAGACATGCATATATCTACATACTCCTCCCCATGTAATGTACTCAACAGTATATTTCTTTCTTTGCAGTTGTGTGATCTACTGTTTGGCTGAGTAGCCCCTCCCTCTGCGTTACCTGTCCCCCTCTCTGAGATCCCCTCGTCTGATCTGACAAGACGAGGTTTTAATTGTACCCAGAATTCTCTGTTTTGTCGCAGACTTGTCCAAACCACCCACATTCCATCTCTAATGGAAATGAGTCTGTCGTTGTTGCCATGTGTACAACCTGCCTGTTGTTGTTGTTGGGGCCGGGACAGCAAGCCGCTAATTTCATTGGCTGCTTCTGAGCGCATGTACCTGAAAGGTTGACAAAATTATTTTTACGTGCCTGCATGCATGCATGTCTGTCTGCCGGTATGTCTGTCCGTTTGTCTGACTGACCATCCGTGCGTCTGTCTGTCTCTCCGTCCGTCCATCTGTCCGTCCGTGGGTCTGTCACAGCAGTGGCTTAAGAATAACAGTGGATACTGCTAAAGCCAGATAAGTCTTTTTATTGGACAGAGACTGTGCGAGAGCACGAGGTTAGAGCGGTGAGTTCCGCAGTTAATTTGTTTCGACGCTCAAACCGCGACGCACGCCAACACCTCAATCCTCTCCAAACATACCTGGGTCCTCTTTGACTTCCTGGATGCTTTCATTCCGCACATCCCCTCTCCTCCTCTCCCCCCCCCCCCCCCTCGTCATAGCCTCTTTTCAGCTTCTTCCCTTCTACTCATTCATCTCACTTGTTTTCTCTCGCTCCCTCGCTTTCTAACCTTAATTCTCCTCCTGTATCTCTCTCCCTCCGTGTGTCCCCCTGTCTCTCTCTGCCTCCCCTTCTCCCCTGTCTCTCCATGCTAGGAGGTGTTGTGGTAAAAGGTGATAATAGCGGCTTTAGAGCTATGCCAGGCATACTAACTCACGGCTCACTGACATTTGTACAGCTTCTCTCAACCAGGGCCTGTGCTGCCAGATTACCGTGGATTATACAACTTCTCGCACCCACATTCTCACACACATACACACACATTCTCACACACACACGCTACCCCCTAATCTTAAATGGGTAATAGGCATTGCTTTTGTGGTGGACCACATTAGAAGAACAGGGGTTTTCTGAGGCAGTCCTTAGCGGTCTAATTGCAGTGTCAGTGAGTGAATGAATCATTGATGTGGGGAAATGGCCAAGACAAGAGCGGTGCTAATGCTTCCTCTCACAGCCAGACAAGAAGAGGTGAACCCAGAGAGATGGAGGGCAGATTGGGTAGAGAGGAAGGGAGGAAGAGGGGGGTCAAAGATTCAGGAAGCAATAGATATAAATTTAACCTAAACACCCGTGCCAATTAAGCATATTTAATTGATAAGGGGGAGAGAAAGGTGGGAGAGAGAGATCAAGAGCGAGCGAGAGAAAGAGAGAGAGAGAGAAATGGAGAGACATGGAGAGAGAGAGAGCAGGTGAAAGAGAGTTTCAGGGCTGCAGGGAGAAACAAAGTGAGAGAAGTGCAGGAAAGGATGAAGTGATACATTTAAGGAAGAGAGCACTAAAGGAAGCAGTCACGGGAGGAGAGGGGAACAGGGGGATGAGTGGAGGAGGGAGGGAACCAGGAAGAAAGCCAAAAGAGAGAGAAAATGTAAAGAGCGTGAGAGGCGAACAAAGAAAAGGGGAGATGAAGGAAGGATGAAGGGTGCGAAAGTGAATACAGAAACAAAGAGGACAGAGGGGGAGGAGAGGCGGGGGGTCCACGGAGAGAAAGGAGGCGATGAAAGGAGGGGAGGAGGAGAAGACAAAGGAAGGGGGGGGGGTGGAGGGATGTGTGATGGAGGTGTGGAGGTTATGAGCGCGAGGATTATGGACAGGAACAAACCCCATGTTAACTGAGCTGAGGGAGTAATCCTCCTTAGATACATGCTAGTTTAATTAGGTTCAGCCTTAATCCCATTCTTTCTATTAATCCCATACATCGCACATAATCAACACAAACACTCCCCAGAGAGAGACGCATGAATAGGAAGCTCTGATATGCGCAAGAAGGTCCCGTTTATAAAACACACACAAGGGGAGTCGTGGTGCGGTCGGTTAGGGTGTCAGGCTTGTAATCAGAAGGTCCCAGATTCAAACATCAGCTTTGTCAACATGACGTTGTGTACTTGGGCAAGGCACTTTACCCTACTTGCCTCAAGGGGAATGTCCCTGTACTTGCTCTGGATCTAAGTCTAAGTCACTCTGGATAAGAGCGCCTGCCAAATGACTAAATGTAAATGTTACAACGGCTGTATGCTCTTACAGCTCTTCCCTTGGCACTTATTGGTTCTCGCGATGTATGTTTCATAATCTTTAAGCCAGCTATGTTTGGGGTCTATCACATTGCTATGCTCAGTGACCGATGCGCTTTTGTAAAGCTCTCTCTTATAAGTCGCTAAATGACTAAATGTAACACACCCAGAGACGTATATACAGAACAGACAGACACATAAACACATAAAGATGCTAACAGAGATATCTATAGCTTTTTCCCTACCAGTTCCATCCGTCAAGCAGGTGCACTGCTGTTGTTGCTGTTGTTATTGCTCTGTTGTTTGCTTCTGATGGGTACACTTCTGCCTACTACTATGTGCTTGCCTTATGATTGTAACTTGTTCGGCTGAATGCTCTTATAGCTCTTCCCTTGGCACTTATTGGTTTCTCACAATGTTTGTTTCCTAATCTATAAACCCGCTATGTTTGGGGTCAATCACGCTGCTATGTTCAGAGATCAATGCTGTTTTGTAAAGCTCTCTCTTGGAAGTAACTTTATATAAAAGCGTCTGCTGAATGAATAAATGTACATACAGTACAAGCCATTTACTGTAATCTATTGATAACTATTATTGTAATAGTGTTAGCTCTATAGATAACTTCTGAGTACTACTACTGTTGATTACTAGTATACACGATTTTCAAAACAGGGCCCGTGTTGTCAAAACACTACACACAATTAGCACAACTACACCCACAACTAGCAAAACGCTACAGATCCTTTGCAAAACTAAACACTCTTGTAAAAACTATACACTTCTTTTGAAAAAACACACTTTGTTACCATATGAAACACACATTACTTCACATTACTATACCTTGTTTGCACGAGTTACACTCAGCTGTGATAAACCTAAAACGCTTTTAGCATTTCTACTTCCCAATGATTAGAGTAGGCTACTATGAACAAAGTACACATATAATCTAAATTCACCAAACAAGACCAATGTTGCAGACTGAAGACACTCTTTCTCAACATGCCCAAAATGTTGACATGGAGATTCATAATACTGTAACAAAATGTAACAAAATTTTACGCCTCATCTACGTAAAATGAACTCATGCTGGATCTCCTCTCCATCCATTCGTAAAACCCCCTGGAAAACAGTGGCAGGCAAAATGGTGCAGTGTAGATCTAGTATACATATTACAAGACAGTATGCAAGTATCACACTGCTAAAGTCAATACATACCTCTGCATAATCATGCCACAGTAGCTTCACCCTTTCAGAATTGCCCTCAAAAGGCACTTGATAAATTTACTTCATTTGAACATGTTTTTTATCAGACACTTTTATCCAAAGTGACTTACAGTAAGTACAGGGACATTCTCCCTGAGGCAAGTAGGGCCCAAGGACACAACGTCATATAGCCACAGCCAGGGCTTGATCTCACAACATGATCATGAGGCCAACGCCTTAACCCGTTGAGCCATCTGACGCCCTGGTTGACGTGGTCAAATAGTGTTGCAGGAATCTCACTTGTCAGATTCGGTCCTCTTTGAGCACCTTCTTGTCTTCCTCTACCTCTACATCCAGCACAGCCTCCATCTCTTCCTCTGTTGATTCCTCCTCGTCCTCCTTGTTCTCCTCTTCTTTCTCCTCGTTCTCGTCCTCATTGTTCTCCTCCTCGTTTTACTCTTTCTCTGACTCTTTCCATTGTGCTTGAAGACCGATGAACTCACCTGCTGCTTTTTATGGCGTTTATACACCTGATTGGTGTGTCTACAATTAAGCAAACAAGTGTTTGCACACCTGATGACTGTGTTGAACCAATTGGTTGGACGGTGTGGTGATTTGACAGTCAGTGCTTTGGTATTGCAATGAAGTAACTTAATGATAGATTTTTGTGTGTATGTGTGTTTAATGTTTTGCAAATCTCTGTGTGTAGAGTTTTGCTACAGGTGTGAAGGTGACTTATGTGCTTATAGTTGTACAATATGGGCTGATGTTTTGCTTCTTGGGTGTAAGGTTTTGCTAATAGTATACTACTTTTAATTTTACAGTTTTTTTTGATTGCTTAAACACTAAAATTAAAAGTAGTACACTATTAGCAAAACCTTACACCCAAGAAGCAAAACATCAGCCCATATTTGCACAACTATAAGCACATTGTCAACTTCACACTTGTTGCAAAACTCTACTCACAGTGATTTGCAAAACACTAAACACACTTAACATACATACACACAAAAATCTATCATTAAGTTACTTCATTGCAATACCAAAGCACTGACTGTCAAATTACCACACCGTCCAACCAATTGGTTCAACACAGTCATCAGGTGTGCAAACACTTGTTTGCTTAATTGTAGACACACAATTCAGGTGTATAAACACCATAAAAAGCAGCAGGTGAGTTCATCGGTCTTCAAGCACAATGGAAAAAGTCAGACAAAGAGTAAAACGAGGAGGAGAACAAGGAGGACGAGAAAGAGGAGAAAGAGGAGGAGAACAAGGAGAATCAACAGAGGAAGAGATGGAGGCCGTGCTGGAGGTAGAGGTAGAGGAAGACAAGAAGGTGCTCAAAGAGGACCGAATCTGACAAGTGAGATCCATGCAACACTGTTTGACCACGTTGTCAACCAGGGCGTCAGATGGCTCAACGGGTCAAGGCGTTGGCCTCATGATTGGAAGGTTGTGAGATCAAGCCCTGGCTGTGGCTATATGACGTTGTGTCCTTGGGCCCTACTTGCCTCAGGGAGAATGTCCCTGTACTTACTGTAAATCGCTTTGGATAAAAGCGTCTGCTAAAAAACAAACATGTTCAAATGAAATAAATTTATCAAGTGCCTTTCAAGCACAATTCGGAAAGGGTGAAGCTACTGTGGCATGATTATGCAGAGGTACAGTATGTATTGACTTTAGCTGTGTGATCTTGCATACTGTCTTGTAATATGTATACTAGATCTACACTGAACAATTTTGCCTGCCACTGTTTTTCAGGGGGTGGAGAGGAGATCCAGGATGAGTTCATTTATGTGGATGAGGCGTAAAATGACATTTTGTTACAGTATTATGAATCTCCATGTCAACATTTTGGGCATGTTGAGAAAGAGTGTCTTCAGTCTGCAACATTGGTCTTGTTTGGTGAATTTAGATTACATTTGTACTTTGTTCATAGTAGCCTACTCTAATCTTAGGGAAGTAGAAATGCTGAAAGTGTTTTAGGTTTATCACAGCAGAGTGTAACTCGTGCAAACAAGGTATAGTAATGTGAAGTAATGTGTGTTTATTATGGTAACAAAGTGTGGTTTTTCAAAAGAAGTGTATCGTTATTACAAGAGTGTTAAGTTTTGCAAAGGATCTGTAGTGTTTTGCTAGTTGTGGGTGTGGTTGTGCTAATTGTGTGTAGTGTTTTGACAACAGGGGCCCTGTTTTGAAAATCGTGCTTAAGCAATCAAGAAAAACTGTAGTGTTTAAGCAATCAAAAAAACTGTCATGATAACAGACACAGCACAGTACAAACAGAACACTTCCACACAGCCAAGTCTCCAGTTCCTGTCTACCAGGTTAGCAGTTTCTTCATCCATCCGTCTATCAAGCGAGGAAAGGCCGGTGATTATTATGGGATGCGATAGGTTGAAAAGACATGCATCCATGCCCAGTGGCTGTCAGCGATGGATAGTAAAGGGGGAGGGGAGGGAGATAAGACAAAGAGGGAGGGAGGGAGAATAGGGAGGGCGGATGGAGGGAGGAGTACGAGAAAAGGCGATTTGCACCATCAGACCCAAAGCCTATCCAGGTGTGAAATGACTTGTTGATCCTGTGAAAAATTGGGAGTGTGTGTGTGTGTGTGTGATCTAATGACACCTCTCCTGGGTTAGCGAGTCCAGGATGTCAGCGTGTGCATCAGGGATCAAATGGTCCGTGTTCATCTGAAAGCTCTCTGATACTCCACCACTGTCAAACAACACAACTGCTGAACACTGTGGAAACACTCCAGCACACACAAACACTCCAGCACACACACGACTCACACACACAACTCTGACACACACAAACACTCCAGCGCACACACACAGCACACACACAACTCACACACACACAAACACCCCAGAATAAACACACATCACACACAATTCACACACACAAACACTCTAGCACATACCCACAGCACACACACAGCACACACACAACTCACACACACAAACACCCCAGCATAAACACACATCACACACACAACTCACACACACACCCCAGCACACACACACACAGAGCACACACGACTCACGCAGAGAACTCTCACACACACAAATACTTCAGCACACACACACAGCACACACAACACACCCCAGCACACACACACAGCACATACACAACTCACATACAGCACACACACAACTCACACACACAAACACCCCAACACACACACACACAAACCTGAGCACATACACACAGCACGCACACAGCTCGCACACACAGCACACACATGACTCTCACACACTCCCCAGCACACACACACAGCTCTCTGGATGGTGAGCCTCTCCGTGCATGTGACAGCAGGGCCATTATTGGGGCAATGCTGAGACACAGTGACACTCTAGGCCTGATTACAGGTAATGAGACAAAGCTAACAGAGCTGAATCGATAAGATATTAAAATACCGGTAGACGCCCAGACCTTCCAACAGAACAGCAGAGAACCAGATAAAAAGCCTGACAGACTAACACACAGACAAGCCTCTTCCACGGGCTTCCTAACCCTCTTCCTGGAGGACTAGTATCTTGTTGTTTTCAGTCCAACACTAATCCGGCACACCTGATTTTGGTACCGTGTTATTTTTTGAAATGGTTAGTCTAAGATCAGAAAGATCAGAATCAGTTTTAATCGTCATGCAAGATACACAAACACAGAATTTACCGTGGCAAGAAAGAGCAAACACATAACATATATGAGAGTAAGACAAGTGGAAAATTATTATGAAATAAAAAGAGGGCACTGTCTGTACAGATATGTAGGTTTATTGTTTGCAACATCCTGCCACAATAAATTCTGTGTATATGCAAATGTACATGCCGAATGAACCAATTCTGATAATCATTTACACGCTCAGTAATATTTATTATGGCAGAGTTGTTGTTCAAACCGACAGGATGGTGGTGAAGCGGATTTGGGTCGTGCCTAGTTACTGTGGATCTGTTACCATTGCTATTCATGGTGAGGACATACATTCACCGACCACTTTATTAGGCACACCTATCCAACTGCTTGTTAATGCACATTTCTAATCAGTGCATCACATGGCAGCAACTCAATGCATTTAGGCATGTAGCCATGGTCAAGGAGATCTGCTGCAGTTCAAACCAAGCATCATAATGGAGAAGAAAGGTGATTTAAGTGACTTTGAACATGGCATGGGTTGTTGGTGCCAGACAGGCTGGTCTGAGTATTTCAGAAACTGCTGATCTACTGGGTTTTTCACGCACAATCATCTCTAGGGTTTACACAGAATGGTCCAAAAGATATAAAATATCCAATGAGCGGCAGTTCTTTGGGTGAAAATGCCTTGTTGATGCCAGAGAACAGAGGAGAATGGCCAGACTGGTTTGAGCTGATAGAAAGGCAACAGTGACTCAAATAACCACTTGTTACAACCGAGGTATGCAGAAGAGCATCTCGCACAACCTGTTGAACCTTGGGGCAGATGGGCTACAGCAGCAGAAGACCACACCTGGTGCCACCCCTGTCAGCTAAGAACAGGAAACTGAGACTACAATTCGTACAGGCTCACCAAAAATCAAAAGATTGCCTGGTCTGATGAGTCTCGATTTCTGCCTGCACATTCGGATGGTAGGGTCAGAATTTGGCGTTGACAACCTGAAAGCATGGATCCATCCTCTCTTGTATTAATGGTTCAGGCTGGTGATGGTGGTGTAATAGTGTGGGGGATATTTTCCTGGCACACTTTGGGCCCCTTAGTACCAATTGAGCATTGTTGCAACGCCACAGCCTATCTGAGTATTGTTGCTGACCATGTCCATCCCTTTATGATCACAGTGTACCCATCTTCTGATGACTACTTTCAGCAGGTCAACGCGCCATGTCATGAAGCTGGAATCATCGCAGACTGGTTTCTTGAACATAACAATGAGTTAGTTCACTGTACTCGAATGGCCTCCACTGTCACCAGATCTCAATCCAATAGAGCGCCTTTGGGATGTGGTGGAATGGGAGATTCGCATCATGGATGTGCAGCTGACAAATCTGCAGCAACTGTGATGATATCATGTCAATATGGACCAAACTCTCCAGTGTTTCCAGTACCTTGTTGAATCTACGCCACGAAGGATTAAAGGCAGTTCTGAAGGCAAAAGGGGGTCCAACCTGGTACTAGCAAGGTGTACCTAACAATGAGGCTGGTGTGTGTGTGTGTATCACTGTACATGATGACAATTTTGCTGTGGTTTCCTCACTATGTATTATCATAATGAAAATGTCAAAAGGTGTATCGTAAAATAAAATATTTTATGTTTTTAATGAGCGGCCAGCTCATCATATATTCATGAAATAATTAAATCACCGGGAAAAGTATTGGAACCTTCCTCAATTAAGGACAGGGCAGAAACTAGGTGACAAAATGAGCAACAGTCATTAGGTTATCGCCTGACTGTAACTTTGAAGGTGTGATTGTCTTAAAAAAAAATTAAGCACAAGCTGTTGCCTGCACAAACACTTTTCTCTCTCTTCTCTTCTCTTCTCTTCTCAGCTCTCTCTCTCTCTCTCTCTCTCTCTCTCTCTCTCTCTCTGTTCTCTTATTCTCTCTCTCTGTGTTCTCTTTCACGCTCTCTCTCTCTCTCTCGCTCTCTCTCTTGCTGCCTCTCTTTATCATTCACTATCACACACACGCATACACACACGCATACACACACGCATACACACACACACACACACACACACACTGAGCGCTTTGTCTCCCGCCGCCGTTCATCGTGAAAGACTGACAGAAGCGGGGCGAGCGCTCTCAGTTTGCGCGCGCGCTCATCGCTCCGTCTCCTTCGCCTCCTTCTTCTCGTCTGCAGCAACTTTCAAAAGAAAAGACAACCAGTCAAAATGTCACCGCCTTCAGCAAACCAAGTCCGATCCCAAAGCGATAGAAAACATCAAGTCTGAGAAGGGGAAGGAGAGCCCGGGGAGAAAAGAGGGAGCTATGCCATCTCCAGCCGACCGGAGCCCAGTGGTCCTCTCGTGCTTCACGGAGCTGCAGGATGGTGTCGCTCTCCGGACTCTGGGCTCGCGACTTTCCGGTGGAAAGACTTCTCCGTTGCCGACACTTTCCCATCGCGAAACTTGCTCCGCTTCCGCTTCTTCTACTCTTGATTCTGCTCCTCTCTCTCGACCGTTGCGCTCCGCATCCCCAGCCCTGCCACATCCTGGCCCGGATAGGGCACACCGTGCGACTCGGTGCCCTCTTACCTACCCGGCAACCGGCGAGGATGCAAAACGCGCTCAACCGCGCTCTGGCGAGTCTCCGGCACCAAAGCGGGGCAGACGTCGCTGCCGCTTCCCCGCCACCACTGCTTCCCTACAACCTGACGCTCGAGATGGTGGCTCGGTCCCCGGCGGGAGGCGACCCCGAGTCTCTGTCCCGGAGCACGTGCCAAGACCTGGTGGTCCGTGGGGTGTCCGCCATCCTGGCTTTTCCCCGGTCTCCGGAGGAGCTCATCCAGGTGGACTTCCTGTCGTCCTTTCTGGAGATCCCGTTCGTCTCCGTGCTGGAGGAGACGGAGCCGCTCGCGACTAAGGTAGAGGACGGGACGCGCGCGTGCGTGATTGTAATTGAAGATGTGCGTGTTTTTTTGACTGGGGGGGAGGGGGGTGGAGGGGGGGTGTGGGAAAGGGGGGGGGGTTGCGTGTTTATGTGCTTGAAAGCTTGCTCGCTTTGCTCAGCGTAAGGCAAAGCCTCGCCAACTTTCCAGGGTCTTTGCCAGGAACCGAATACAATATCCCGTTATGTGGCGGCGAGTGTGTTAGAGATGAAGTGAATGAGAGCCTGTCCTGTTTGGCAGGGTGACAGCACAGCGCGCAGCTGATAGGGAGATAGGAAACCCGAACCTGTGGCCTCTCTCTCCCTGGTCCAGGTCCGGCATGTCCAGCCAAGCGTGCTGTGTCTAGGTAGACTAGCCTGTGGGTGACCTGTCTGTGTAGACTGTGGGTCTGTCTGTTAGACAAGGAGGACCGTTATATAAAGGACGGTCTGTGTAAAGGACGATGTGTTAAGAACACCGTGGTTAAAATGCCATACCCTGAAAAAGGTGTGTGTGTGTGTGTGTGTGAGATACATATAGATGGAGACACAAGGTGAGTGTGAGAGAGAGAGAGAGGAGAGAGAGAGAGAGGGGTGAAGAGAGCCACAGAAAGAGAAGGAGAAAGAGAGAAAAAGAGAGGGGGAATAGAGTCTGGGCAGAAGAGAGAACGAGGGTGTGTGTGTGTGTGTGTGCGTGCGTGCGTGTGTGTGTGTGTGTGTGTGTGTGTGTGTGTGTCAGAAGTGGTTGGGTGAAGGTTGTGATTAGGAGGCTGAGCGTTTCTCAGTAAGAATCACTGAATGTTAACAGATAAAACACCAGGCAGAGATGTGCGGAAAGCCTGGTCTGTGTGTGTGTGTGTGAGTGTGTGAGAGTGTGAGTGTGTGAGTGTGTGTGTGAGAGTGTGAGTGTGTGTGCTCGTGAGCGTGTGTGAGTCTATAAATGTATATAATCCTGTGTGTTTGTTGATGATGGTCCTGTTTATCTCCCTGTCTGTGTCCTCTGTAAATTATGGGTGGGTATGCATGTATCTGGGAGTGTGCTTTTGTGTGTGTGTGTGTTTGTATGTATGTGTGTGTGTGTGTGTGTGTGTGTGTGTCCATGTTAGTATTCCTGGCAGCAGCCTATGTTGTGTGCGAGTCAGTCAATCCAGCCCCAGCCGTATCCGCCTCTGAGCAGCCAACTGCAACACATACACACACACACACACACACACACACACACCTCCACACACACTCACACACACATAGACACGCACATACAAACTCACACACATATACACACACATAAACACGTATACACACTTAAACACATATACACACACTCACACACATAAACATGCACACAAACACACACACAGGCTCAGTAGAGTGTCACATAGGAAAGTTTCTCTGGATGACTGAGAAAATATGAAAAATCTGCTTCATTGTGTGTTTTTGGTGACACAAGGATTGCTCTTCTGACTCAGGTAAAGCCTTACTGAATATGACTTGAGTGAATTTGACGTAATGCTGGGATAAGAGTGAAAGAGAGAAAGAAAGAGAGACAGATGTACTTAGAGAGAGAGAGAGAGAGAGAGAGAGAGAGAGAGAGAGAGAGAGAGAGAGAGAGAGAGAGAGAGAGAGAGAGAGAGAGAGAGAGCGGGAAAGAGTCATCTGTCATTCTGTTGGAGGCCTTTTCAGAATAGATGAATTGTGCCAGTCTCTGGCTTCCAAGAAACAAAGCGGTAACTTTGGCTTTCTCTCTGTCTCTCTTCCTCTTCTATCTCTGTCCTCTCTATCTCTTCTCTTCTATCTCTGTCCTCTTTCTTTCTCTCCCTCTTCCTCTTCTATCTCTGTCCTCTCTATCTCTCTTCCTCTTCTATCTCTGTCCTCTCTATCTCTTCTCTTCTATCTCTGTCCTCTTTCTTTCTCTCCCTCTTCCTCTTCTATCTCTGTCCTCTCTATCTCTCTTCTCTTCCATCTCTGTCCTCTCTCTCTCTCTTCCTCTTCTATCTTTGTCCTCTCTATCTCTTCTCTTCTATCTCTGTCCTCTTTCTTTCTCTCCCTCTTCCTCTTCTATCTCTGTCCTCTTCTTCTTCCATCTCTGTTCTCTCTATCTCTTCGCTTCTCTCTGTCCTCTCTCTCTCTTTCTCTTCCATCTCTGTCCTCTCTCTCTTTCTCTTCCATCTCTGTCCTCTCTATCTCTTCCTCTTCTATCTCTGTTTTCTCTATCTCTTCTCTTCTATCTCTGTCCTCTCTCTCTCCCTCTTCTATCTCTGTCCTCTTCTATCTCTTCCTCTTCTATCTCTGTTTTCTCTATCTCTTCTCTTCTATCTCTGTCCTCTCTGTCTCTCTTCCTCTTCTATCTCTGTTTTCTCTCTCTCTTCCTCTTCCATCTCTGTTCTGTTCTCTCTTCCTCTTCTATCTGTGTTATCTCTCTTCTCTTCTATATACATCCTCTCTATCTCTTTTCCTCTCTCTGTTCTCTCTCTTTCTCTCTCTCCTATCTCTGTCCTTTCAGAGACGAGGTGACAAAATGAGCAACCGCCATTAGGTTATCACCTGACTAACTAACTAACTTTAAAGTGAGATTGTCTTCAAAAACGTAAGCGCAAGCTGTTGCCTGTACAAACACTTCCAAGCCCTCTTTCTCTCTCTCTCTGTCTCTTTTTCTCTCCCTCTCCTTCCCTCCTCTGACTCTGTCTCTGCCTTTTTTCGTTCCGTTTCTCTGTTTCTCTCTCTCTTCCTCTCTCCAGCCTGCCTTCATCAGCCAGAGGTAAAGAAGAGAGAGAGAGAGAGTGAGAGAGAGAGCAAGAGAGATAGAAGGAACACTGAGCTAAACGAAGACAGGGTAAGAAGAAAGAGCTCAAACGGAGAGAAGCAGACAGACAGAAACATGTGGCCCTGCTGCGAGACGCCTCCTGTCATAATCGTCCGTTACAAGTCAGACTCAGTGATATTCGTGACGTTTTTTTTTCAGTCTCAGATCACCAAAGAAACCACGATCCCATAGGGCAGCAGGGACTCTTTCAGGAAGAGAAAAAAAACAAACAGCCAGTGACATTAAGTGTGAGTTTGGAAAGCATTAGTCCCCCATTAAATAGCGGCTAATGTGGTTAGCAGGGCCTCGGGGAGTCTGACTACATTAGGAGGTTCCCAGCGGTGGAGTCCGGCCTCACAACTTCCTCAAACTGTCCGTCTGTTTCGCTCTCTCTGTCTCCCTCTCATTCCTTCTCTCTTTCTTCCTCTCTCTCTATACCTCTCTCTCTCTCTGTCTCTCTCTCTCTGTTGCTCTTTCTTTTCCCCACCCCAGGCCATCTCACCCTCCTCTCGCTGTCCCCACCCATCTCTCATCTCCCCCTCCCAGCCCCCCCGATCTCTCTCTCTCTCTCTCTCTCTCTCTGCTCTCTCCCGCCCCCCCCCTCCCTCTGTTGAGGACAGAAGGATCGGCAGCCTGGTGAGAAAGTGCTTATTCCTCCCAATGTACTTAAGCTAATTAGACCTGCTGAATGACCTGCAACGGTAAATCTTGGGCCACGTCTGCTGAGAGGATGGGAGGAAGAGTAGAGGAGGAGTGGAAGGAGAGCGGGGAGGAAGACGTGATTCTGTCTCATTACGGGGGGACGTGGGCGGAGGGAGGGGGGAGGGGGGAGGTCATGTTTGGAGAGAGTCTGGAGAGACCGCTTCTGTAATTCTAATGTTCAGACAGGTGTTCAGAGGAGAGAGAGAGAGAGAGAGAGAGAGAGAGAGAGAGAGAGAGAGAGAGAGAAAATGCAGGGAGAGAGAGTGAGAGAAAAAGCAGGGAGAGAGAGAGAGAGAGAAAAAGCAGGGAGAAAGAGAGGTAGAGAGAAAGCAGGGAGAGAGAGATAAAAAGCAGGGAGAGAGAGAAAGCAGGGAGAGATAGAGAGAGAAGAGAGAGAGAGAGAGAAAGCAGGGAGAGATAGAGATAGAGAGAAAGCAGGGAGAGAGATAAAAGGCAGGGAGAGAGAGAAAGCAGGGAGAGATAGAGAGAGAAGAGAGAGAGAGAAAGCAGGTAGAGACAAACAGAGGTAGAGAAAAATGGAAAAAGAGACAGAGAGAGCGATAATGACCCAGGTGATTAGATTAGATTAGATATACTTTATTAATCCCACAATGGGGAAATTCACTTGCCATTGTGGGGGACTCTTACTGTTGCTGATCCGCTGGAATTAAACGTGCATATTTGGTAACCATTCCCTAACACACACACACACAAAAAAACCACAAAAATACCCCACACACACACCTTGTAACCCCAAAAATACTTTGTAAGTACACACCAACGTATAGCAACTACACACAAACACCTTGTAACTTCACACACACAAACAGTTTTTTAACTATGCACAAACATAACGTTATGCCACACGGTTACATCTTGTAACCACACGCACACACACAAATCATAACTACATACAAAGCAACTATTACAACATACAAACGTCTATTAACGCCACACAAATTGCTAGGAGCCGGCGAGGCGAGTGAAAGTGCAGGACACGTGTGGTCAAGGTGTCTCAAGGTGTTCCTGTTGACGGCGGCCATCTTGGTGGAGCTGAGTTCACAGCAAGGCTCCATACAGGTCAGGGAGAAGCACGGCATGGCTTCACAACTTCGCCCTCTAAACCATCCAGTTTGTTGGCTCACCGCCACGCTTGTTACTGAGGAGAGCCAGGGTCAAAGCCCTGGAGGAAGCATTGGAATCATGGCTGCTGTGCCTGGAAGAGGCTGCTGTTGTTGCTGTTGTTGCTGCTGTTGTTTGTCACTCTCTCTAAGTGGGTGAGAATAGCTGCAGCTTGTCTTTTACAAACAATACATTTCTGATGAAAGGGATTTGACTGCACAACACGCTGTCACCCTACGGAGTCATACGAATGGCGAACAAAAAATGCATCCACCGTTGATGGATTCAAAGCGGTTTCGACATGCAAACGAACGGTTGCTAATTTGAATGCTGGTGACCTGTAGGTGAGTAGGCTGTGTTTGAGGTGGTGTTGCTATTCCTACTGTGATATTCCCTTCCTACCTACCTCAGCTGACCCAGCACCACACACAACTACTGATGTTTGGACGGCTAGGTTTCCAAACAGCAAACATTGCCGGGATGAGGACGGACATTTCTTACCACCGTCCTGCATCCTTTCATTTTCTCCCTCCATTTCCGACAGCCCAGCTCATTCTGCTTAAGAAAATGAAGATTAGTACATTAAAAAAACTCAATTTGCCTCTTTGAATGAAATTACATTTTTAATCCTGAGACCTTGCTGAATGGGAGGAATAGTGGCTTCCGACCAGCGCTGTTCTCTAAGGACGCGCCCAGGCGCACACACACACACATACACACACACACACACAGACACACAGACACACACACCTACACACCCACACACACACACACACACACACACACACACACACACACACACACACACACACACACACACACACACACACACACACACACACACACAGAGTAAAAGCACGGACACACTCCCATTTGAAGACTATAAGCCTGTAGAGCTTGTAGCGTTGCGGTAAGATGACGATGAAGAAGGCGATGGTGGATTTGTCAGGAAAACACATAAAGCTAATGACGGTGAAGAGCCCTTCAGACGTGCGTGTGTGTTTGTGTGTGGAGTTGCTACTGGAAGCCAGGGGAAGAGCTTGAAAGCAGCAGCCAACTGAACACAAAACTCGCCGGAAGGATCCGCTTTATTAACGTTCAGATGAGAAGCTCCCTCAGGCCCCGCCTGGTGTCTGTGATCTCTGTGTGTGTGTGCGCGTGTGCCGAGATATCGCGTGTGTTGCAAGGCTTGAGTGTCCTGTGTGAGTGCGCGTGTGTCTACGTGTGTTTGTTGGGGGGGGGGGGGGTTGTGTGAGGGTCTTTACAGAGGGATTTGTGCGTGCGTGCGAGATAGAGAGGGAGGAAGCGTGTGTGACCTTATAAATGTGTGTTTGCGCGTGTGTGAGAGCTCCAGTGTATTAGTGCCGGTTGTGGATTAGGAAAGGGGAGCCACTGATGTCGCTGCTGCTCTTGGGGTGACTAAGCAGCAGCAAGGGGGAGATGGAACATCTGGGAACATCAACACCGCTGGGCTCTGGGGGGGGGGGGGGGGGGGGGAGAGAGGGAGAGAAAACGAGGGAGAGGGGGGAGGGGTAGAGAGAACGACAGAGAGAGAGGGGGGGAGTGGGAAGGGAGAGAGAAAGAGAGGGAGAGAGCGAGGGAGCGAGAGAGAGAGAGACACAGAGAGGGGGTAATGGGGAGGGAGAGAGAAAGAGAGGGAGAGGGAGAGGGGTAGAGAGAAAGAGAGAGAAAGTGAGAGAGGGTGAGAGAGAGACAGAGGCGCTACAAAGCTAACAGTGGAAGGAGAGTCATTGAAGGAAAAAAAAAGATGTTTAAAGGAGAGAAAGACAGATGGATGGACCTGGCAGAGCGATATACCAGGGATGGGAGGTGAAGGATAAAGCACATAATTTGTACAGGGTGCTGCTCCGTCACTGCTGGAGTCTTAGCCAATGGTAGCGCACTGAAGGTAGGTTAAACACGCTCACACACCTGTTCCCAACGTGTGTGTGTGTGTCTGCTTTCATGTGTGTTTCAAGGTGTTATCGCCGTGTGTTTGTGTGAATCTTGGCAAAGAAGGTGGTGACCTGAGAGAAATAACCTATAATCTGGACCAGGTGTGGCTCTCAGATAATGACACACACACGCACACAAACCTACACACACGCACCCACACACACGCAGGTGAAGACACACAGGTACAGACGCATGCAGGCACACAGGGAAGAGAGGGAGACAGAAAGATAATTACAGATCAGAACCCATGTGTTTTTAAGCGAAGAAAGAAGTTCGAAAGGGAAAGTTTGGAGATGCAGTGTGCCTTGGAGGACCAGAGGGTAGTAAAGACATAGGCGTAACTGCGAGGTTTATGGTCAGAGCTGCCGGCTCCATGTCACAGATTTACAGTCCATACGGATGGGTTTCAGTACCACCTGTCTGGGGGGGAAGAACACCCATCTGCAGGGAACACACACACCCACACACCCGCAGGAGATCCGTCATCGGCGGGCTGACCCCCGGAAGAGAGCAGCTGGGTGTAAATCCTGGGCGATATGCTGAGGCATCAGATTCATATTCACATCATCTCCAGGGCTGTTTACGGCACTGAGACACACAGATGGGCCCAGAGGAGGGACTGGAGGTTGGGAGACAGACGTAGGGAAGGGTGGGGGGGGGGGGAGGAGGTGGGAGGGGGGGGAGTGGGGTTGAGGAGGAGGGAGGGAGGGAGGTAATGCAATGGAGCGTGTTGTGCGAGCGCTTCAAGAGCTTTCTCTCCACCCTGCCTTTTACCATAATTGGACCCCGGCCGACTGGCAAACCGGCAGGTAGGCAGACAGACGTGCAGACAGGCAGACAGGCGGTCATACAGGCAAATACGCAGACAGATATACAGACAGACCGACAGATAGGCAGTCATACAGACAGCTAGATAGACCGACAGACAGATAGGCACACAGATAAGCAGTCATGCAGACAGACAGATGAACAGACAGACAGGCAGGCAGACAGGTAGATAGCTGATCCACAGTCATCGCACCACCAGATCACTTCCTGTTCCCCGCCAGCAGGACTCCAGTGTGGAGGAGGCTAGAACCCCTGGGTCTGTACTCCCCCCTCTCTCTCTTTCTCATTCTCTCTCTATCTCTCTCTACCTCCCTCTCTCTCTCTCTCTCTCTCTTTCTCATTCTCTCTCTATCTCTCTCTACCTCCCTCTCTCTCTCTCTCTCTCTCTCTTTCTCATTCTCTCTCTATCTCTCTCTACCTCCCTCTCTCTCTCTCTCTCTCTCTCTCTCCCTCCCTCTCTCTCTCTCTCTCTCTCTCTCTCTCTCTTTCTCATTCTCTCTCTACCTCCCTCCCTCTCCCTCTCTCCCTGTCTCTCTCTCCCTCCCTCTCTCTTCCAGCCCCGCTGGGTGGTAGAGCACATCCCCTGCCAAGACCTTCCCAGCACTGACACTCTGCCACCAATATTACTGCCAATATCACTGGCCGCTGCGTGCACGAGTGTGTGTGTCTCAGTGCGTGCACGAGTGTGTGTGTCTCAGTGCGTGCACGAGTGTGTGTGTCTCAGTGCGTGCACGAGTGTGTGTGTCTCAGTGCGTGCGGGCACTTGTGTCGCCAGCGCAACCCCAGCTGTCATTCCTGTACACTGTTGTGCATCAGAATGCAAGCGGACTGAGAGAGGACTGGCAGGTGGCGCGGGTGTGTAAATGGGTGGGGGGTGGAGGGGGGGGGGGGGGGTGGTCAGGGACGGCGGTGGGCGGAGTCAGCCGCCCACCCATCTTCCATCCAGGGCTTCATTCAGTCGCGGCACTTAATGAATTAGGTTGACTTATCGATCAGTCAGGAAATGCACACACACAAACACACACACACCAATGCGCCCACAGCTGCCGTAAATCTATGTTTCCCAGCGCACGCACAAAACGAAGTATCCCTCCTCTTGTTCTCTCACCTATCTGCTTTTGCAGGAGGGAGCGTTGCCGTTTAGCCACTTCTGCGGTTCCATGCTACCGTTTACAGGCCGAGTGGATCAGCGAGGCCCCCAGTGAGACAAGCAGTCTGATTAGCTTGCAGTGAGAGTCCCAGCCAGAGCCGGGCAAGCCAGAGCCTTCCGGCAGTCCGGAATGTTCTCCAGATATTTCATTATGAGTCCAGAAGGCCTGCAGGGCTCCCAGGCCTCTCACACAAAAACAACACGGACTCGCTAACAATGCCTGTTGAGTGCTCCGATTGATCCCAATCCATTTGGGATGGCTGTGAGGGGGGAGAGGCTGGAGGAAACGGGCACGCACGCACACGCGCGCGCGTAAGCACACGCAGTAACCCCCCCCTTCCCCCCGTCCCCCCCCCCCCCCAGAACCACACAAACACGTTCAAATGCTGGCGTCGCAAGAGACACGCGGTTACGCGCACACGCAGCCAAGGCTCGCACGCGCATGTGCAGTCCAGCTTTAACGCAGTCTAGTGAACAGAACGAGGTTGGATTTGCATAAGTGGGTATCAGACACTGGGCCCTCGGACACTGTGGACAGCAAGGAGACGAGATTCCATCGCTCCATCCTTCCTTCCTTCCTTCCTTCCTTCCTAACGTCCTCCCCTTCCGCCCTTCCTTTATCCTCTCCGTCTCTCCTTCCTTCCCTCCCTCCTTCCAACTCTCCTTCTCTCCCTCCCTCCTTCCTTCTCTCCTTCTCTCCCTCCCTCCTTCCTCGCTCCCTCCTGCCTTCCCTTTTTCCCTCTCCTATCCCTCTCTATCTGTTTAAAGTTCTCCTTGTGCTCTGTCCAACTTTATGGCTCTCTTTAAATGCTTTGAAAGTGTATATTTTCCTGGTGTCTCTGTCCTGGTAAACTCTTATCTTGTTTTTTTTGCTCAAAACAAGAAAACTTTTTTCAATTATCTCCACCCAAACCACCAGTGAGACCATGGGACAGATGCCGCATTCAGCAGGGGAACATCTGCAGAGAGGAGGAGAAAGAGAGGGAGAGATGCAGAGAGAGGGGGGAGGGAAGAGAGAGGAGAGAGATAGAGAGGAAGGAGAGAGGGAGGCGCAAGTGGAGAGAGAGATAGGAAAGAGGAACGAGGTTTTGAAAGTGGCGAAGCCGCAGAGACTCGGTTCCAACAAGTCATCTTTCATTTTTATGACCTCAATCAAGTGTCCTTGAAGCCCGGAATATTCCGTCTATCTCGATCCTCTTATCTAGATGGGGAAGATCCGGTGTTGAACCAAGCAAGAGCGGCACAACAGGAATGAATGTCGCTCATCCCCCCACACCCCCCCCACCCACCCACCCACCCACCCTCCCCCCACCCCCCCTCCCCTCTGGGCTTCTCTGGCTGGCATCCAAACACACACGTCTACGGTCTCATAACCGCTTGATATGCAGTACACTGACCGTGTGTGTGTTGCGGCGTGCGCCATATGTGCCATGCTTTTTGAAACACCTGCGTTTTTTGTGTTCTGTGCGATTTGAGACAGGGATAGTCTTACTCCTCCCCCTCAGGGACTCGTCCGTCACCCGTTGGCCGCAACCGCAGGGCTCGTTGTTTGATTGGCTTACAGTCTGGGAGTCCTTGTGCGTACCGGGGTCGCTGTCCATGGTGCTACTGCTGGTGTTTCTTGCTTCAGCTTCCACTGTGTTAGGGTGTGTGTATGTGTGTGAGTGAGTGAGTGAGGGGGTGGGGGTGTGCGTGTTTGCGTAAATTGCATGGAGAGGACTCTTCCCTAAGACACCGTCACCAGAAAGTAATCTGTTGCCCTTGTGGGGTGCGGGCAAAGACACAGACTCACAGGAGTGTGTAATTCCATCTGTCAGTCTGGGCTACGCAGGGGGACCCTAGTGCGTGCGTGTGTGTCTGAAGGTGTGCGCGCCTTTCGGTCCTGGAGGGTCATTTGTGGATGTGCGTGCTCGTGCGTGCGCGCGCTTGTCTGATCGTGTGTGCCGGGTAGAGGAGGGTTCGAGTGCGTGTGCGTCTGCATGAGCATGTGTGTGCATGTTGTCCATGGTCTGTTTCGGTGTGCGTGCGTGTGTAGAGACGATTGGAGACGCTCAAGAGGATTTCCTCCTGTTCCTGCAGCCCCACCTGTCTCCACCTGCATCCTGACGTCCGGAGCATTCTGTAACATTCCATTCCCTCTCTCCTACAGTCCCTCTTTCTTCCAGTTCTCTCCCCTTTCCTCGCTGGCCCTACATTCTCCTCTTCTCCCAGTCAATTTCTTGCTTTTCTCCCTGGCTTCGAAAGCAACACTTTTTATCGAGGAATTTGTTTTGTTTCCTCTAACTCTTCTTGTGAGGTGTTTCTGACCTCTTTCTGCTGTCACTTCTGATCTATCACCAACCAGAACCTTCCGGAAGGCAGAATTCCTCTCAGGAATAGAATGTCTGATGTTGGGAATGGAATGTGTGAAGTTCTCATCCGTAAATGTCATTTCATCGGTTGGGCCCTTTCGAAAGGTCTCTCTCGCGGTTTCTCTCTGCCTCGCTCTGTCGCTCTCTCTCTCTCTCTCTCTGATGGCACTGAATCAACTATCAAGGGGTTTCTCTCTAGCTGTCTCTCTCTGTTTCTCTCTCACTCGTTCTTTAGTACTTGTTGTCTTTACACTTTCTTTCATCCCTCTCTCCCTCTCTCTCTCTCTCTCTCTCTCTCTCTCTCTCTCTCTCTCTCTCTCTCTCTCTCTCACTGTTCATGGCGCATGTTTAATCTGATAAACCAAATGCTCCCCAACGTTGCTCTACCCTTCAGAGCGAGTCTCCACCTTGAAGGCACACACCTGCCAGACGATCTCTTAAGCCACACAACGCGCACCCTTGCCAATGGACCCCCCCCCCCCACACCCACACACACACACACACACGTGCATGCACGCACACACCTGCCAGAGCCTCTCCACACGCCACCAACCACCTTTTCACTTTGAGCAGTCACCATAAACATTTCTGAGAGAAGGGAGGTAGGGAGGGAGGCAGAGAGGGAGGGGATGAAGGGGGGATTGGAGGCAGCGAGGGAGGGAGGGATGAAGGGAAGAGGGGCGAAGAGGCGCACGCATGCAGGGAGGATTTTATTTCGGTGTAAAATCACGTTAAAAGAGCCGCGCACGGGACGTGAGCGGGAAGGAAGGAGGCAGGAGGGGGTGGAGGAAGGAGGGGAAGGAGAGAAAGGAGAGGACAGGCAGAAGGCGTGAAAGGGACGGGAATGAAGAGAGATGGTGAAGAGAACATGATGTAAACAATCCTGCCGTGGAGACAACTGCCCGACATCATCATTAGTCGTAGATCCCCTGTCAACTCCTGCATCTTGTCAGCCGTGTCAGAGGCTGGAGGAGGAGGCTGGCGGGTGGAGGCTCGAGGCTGGCGGATTGGCTGGATGGGTGTGGGTGAAGACTAAGATGAGGAAGAGGCTGGCGTTGGGGGGGTTGGTGGTTTGAGGCCAGAGGCAAGTGTGTTCAGAACGGAGGCTGAATAAGGCTGGCAGGTGGAGGCTGGAGGTAGGGCTGGTGGGGGCTGGAGGTAAGGGCTAGTGGAGGCTGAAGGTAAGGGCTGGTGGAGGCTGGAAGTAGGGGCAGGTGGAGGCTGGAGGTATGGCCTGTTGGAGACTGCAGGTAGGGTCTGGTGGAGGCTGGAGTTAGGGGCTGGTGGGGACTGGAGGTAGGGCCTAGTGGAGGCTGGAGGTAGGGACTGGTGGAGGCTGGAGGTAGAGGTTGGTGGAGGCTGGAGGAGGCAGGAGGTAACAATGCCTACTTTGTCCCCTGTGTGTCTACACACCTCCACAGGCTCACACAGTAGGCAGAACCGCATGAATATGAAGATATAATCTACACAGCACACACAGCACACACAGCACACACAGCACACACAGCACACACAGCACACACAGCACACACAGCACACACTCACACATGCTCCGTACGGAGGAGAGCAGAGTGAAAGCAGACTGCTTATCATGCAGGGAAACACCTGAGTAGATCTCGGATCTGCAGTTAATTAAACATGAAGCATTAATCAAAATGAGATGGTTAATCTCCACCAGATTATCTGTGATATTTCATGAATTACGATTTTGTGTCTGACCCGTCACGCACACGTTCGCAGATTGACGGAGATGCGCGCACATTCGGCCAGACGCTGGCAACACCCACGCGCACGCACACACACGCTCGCACACACACACACGCTCGCACACACACACACCCTTATCTATCTTCTGTGGTCTTAATAAGTCTGTATGGGTGAGCGCTGCTCTTTGATGCCTTTTCACGTTTCAATCAGCATCAATCAACATGTGAACTGCTGCTAAGCATATCAAAACAGAGAGGAGGACACACTTACACACACACACTCACACACACACACACACACACACACACTTGCACACACATTGAATTTTCAGACCAGCGAGGATATTCTTTTTTTTACGGATTTACATATTGAAGATCTTTGTTCATCTTAGTGCCAGTGTCTTAATGCCAGTGTTACATAATCACACAAACAGACACATGCTCTTTGCTGGTCTGCTGGTTTGCCAACAAAGTAAATTACCTTTGGCATCGAAAAAGACTATCGGTACTTAGGTAAAAGGATCTGACACACGCGCACTATCTTTTTATGAATGGAAATGAAAGGTGACTTTGTGGGGAGAGAAAAGAGAGGGGAGGGAAGAAAGAAGAGAGGGGAGAGCGAGAAAGAGAGGGAGGGGAGAGGGAGGGGGAGAGAGAGAGAAATGACGAGAGAGAGAGAGAGAGAGAGAGAGAGGGGGAGAGGAAGAGGGAGAGTGAGTGAGAGAGAGAGAGAGAGAGAGAGAGAGAGAGAGAGAGAGAGAGAGAGAAGAGAGAGAGAGAGAGAGAGAGAGAGAGGGAGAGAGGGAGAGAGAGAGAGAGAGAAGAGAAAGGAGAGAGAGTGAGAGAGAGAGGCTCCTTCTGGCCAGTTAGGGAAAGATGATTGTTCAGAGCGCTACACTGGTTATCGCATCATTAGTGTGAAGATCCCAGCGCTTCTTATCAAAGTGCTCCTCTTTGGATCACAAGACAGCTGTGTCGAAAACACACGCGCGCGCGCACTAACAACCGCACACGCTCATCCATCCGTGCGCACTAATTGAAACGCAAGCACGCGAGCGCACATGAAACGCACCAAGACACACACACACCCACACACACACACTGAGGGAATTCACACCAAGCGCAGGCCACAAACACACGCACACTCTTTTTCTCGAATTAAATTTTGATCATCAGTGACTTGAGCCTTTGTTCCTGATAAGGCTGCACACACACACACACACAAACCCCTCAGAAAATGTCGCTGTTGTCTGATAAGACAGCAGAGGACACACGGATGTCTCGGTCTGATGATGTCATGTGGGGAATGTGAGGGAAAACTTTGGTGACACTGTGTGTTGAAGTAGTCAAAATGGCGCCTCTATTTCAATCTGTTTATTTGCAGTCCGCAATGAACGCAATGTTATGTGACCAGTCACAATGGAGGGCGCGCATCGCTACAGTCATTCGAAGGAGTGGTAACCCCCATTACCTTAAGCACTGGTTTGTATCAACTCATAACCAAAGGTCTACTAGATGGTCAATCAGTCAATACAGCGGCTTCTGTGATTGGCTAACCCTGGTCAGTGACGTTAGGACTATATACACCAGACCCTCCCCTTTTACTGTTCTGGTACTTGTTTCCTTCTTTGTCGCTTTCCTCTTGGCTCCTTCCCTCCTTTCCTTTCTCCTCCTTTCGCTCTCCCTCCCTCCTCACCGTTTCTTTTCTACCTCCATCTTTTTTTCCTGTCCATCTCTCCCAACTCGTTTCTCTGCGTCTCTCTCATGCCTTTTCGGTCTCCCTCCCCCTCTCTCCTTCCCGTTCTCTGTGTAACCATCTCTCTCTCTCTCTTTTTGTCTACCTATACATTACCCCCCCCCTCCCCCCCACTCCTCTCTCTTATAGAGATGGATGGAGGGGGATATTTAGGACTCGGGTGGAGAGCTCTGCTGATTGGTTGAATCAGGGCAGGTCATTTACTTCCCACCAGCCCCATCTATAACCCTCCACACCCACTCACACACACACACTCACTGGCGTAGACGCACATGCACAACACTCTCCAAAATGACTTCCATTTCTCTCCTTTTGAGCATAGTTAGAGTTTCAGTATTCAACACGTCCAAGGGTTAGGGATCCTTTTAATGTGGACGTCCATCACACACACACATATTGATACACACACACACACACACATATGGATACACACACTGACACACATGCATCCACACATACACAAACTGACATACACACCCACAGGCGCATACACTAACACATCCACACACTGATAAACACACACACACACACACACTGATACACATCCAGTCGGATGGAAACATCAACTCCGAACAAACCCCAAAGCTGCAGCCCCATTATGTGACTTGTTCTGAGTGTAATGCGTGTCCTGGGGTGGGCTGAATAAATGTGTCCCCCTGCTTCCCCTCTGAAGTTCCTGCTTCCTGTTTCCTGTGTGACGCCCCACAGGGGGCCTCACGCCTAATGACGCCACAGCAGCCCATATATTTGGCTGGGGGAGCGTTTGATATCACTCACAGGGTAACTGAATAATGTCGACATTCTACTCGGTCCGCTGCCGGCTGATCACATTAGAGACACTGCGAGAGGCCATCTGACACCCTGGCAGCCCTGGAATCCGAAACAGCCTGTTCTCCGATCGCACGCACCCCAGATTCCAGCTACAGTTATTCATTTAGCAGATGCTTTTATCCAAAGCGATTTTACAGTAAGCACAGGGACGTTCCTCCCTGAGGCAAGTAGGGTGAAGTGCCTTGCCCAGGGACACAACATCACATAGCCACAGCCGGGGTTCGAACTCACAACCTTCTGCTCACGAGGCCAACGCCTTAACCCGCTGAGCCATCTGACTCCCCCAGCTAACCGCCGCTGCTGCAGGGAGACGCCGCTCCGCTAACAGACCTGTGTGTCGGCGTGAGGTTAGAGGGGTGCGGGAGGAAAGTCGGAGAGAGGGAGGGATAGAGACAGGCAGAGAGAAGGAGAGAGAGAGAGAGAGAGAGAGAGAGACTGACAGGCATACAGACGATATGAAGGCAGGAAGAAAGAGAGAGTGAGCGAGCGAAAGATGCAGATTGTACACAGAGGGACAGCAAAGAGAGGGAGATAGAAAGAGAGGGAGAAAGAAAGATTCAAGAGAGAGAGAGCAAGACAGTCAAGAGAGAGCAAGAGAGAGAGAGAGAGCTACAAAAAGGGGGGGAGCAGGACAGAGTCAAGAAAGAGCGAGAGCGTGCGAGAGACAGTCAGGATAGAGAGAGAGAGAGAGAGAGAGAGAGAGAGAGAGAGAGAGAGAGAGAGAGAGAGAGGGAGGGAGGGAGGTAGAGAGAGATAGAGAGAGAGAGAGAGAGAGAGAGAGAGAGGGAGGTAGAGAGAGATAGAGAGAGAATGATACAACGAAGAGACCGAGAACAAGACGGTCCAGAAAGAGACAGAGGCTTGTAACCTCGTGGCTCCCCCCCCCACCCCCTCGTGGCTCCCCCCCCCCCCCCCCCGTGGAGTCCCTGACTGATGGTTAGGGCTCCGGTGTAATCACAATATGTAGGCTGCCGCAGCACGGGATGACTCACAGCTGGAAATGAGATTACAGAGCCAATCACGACTCAGATTAGCCTGCGCATGTCCCGTCCCCCCCCCCCCCCCCCCGCCCCCGCCCCCACCCACCCCACCCCCCCCCCCATATCTCCTCCACGAGTCATCACCATCCATCTCCATCAGACACGCGCTCATCGTGGGCCATCAGCGCAGCCCGCCATGCCAGGAAAGTCACTTCGATTCCTCTCTCGTTTTTTGTTTTTTTTCTTTCTTTCTTTCGCATCGAAAAATGAACACACTTCTGTTCACGCTGAAAATCCCCACCGTCGCTCAGTCGCAACGGCAGCGCGCGCTTTCCGACGGAGGATCGCGAGGCGCTCCGGGCTACGTTGGGGAAACGGGAGGGGGGGGAGAGGGGAGGGGTGGGAGGCGGGGAGGCGGGGGAGCGTATCCTACACAAACACGGCCACGGTGAGCGTATCTTCGGAGGAGGGGGGGGGGTGGTGGGGGGTTGGGTTGGGGCTGGCTCGCGTGCGTGCGCGGATCAAAGGGAATGCGCGACAGGACGGCGGGCGCGTGCCGTTTCTGCTGCGGGAGAGATAAGTGGGCGCCCCCCCCCCCTCCCCTCCCTCTACCCCCCCCCCCCCCTTCCCCCCCCTCCCGAATACTGTCCTCAGCTCTGATGCTGCTGGCTGGAGAACGGTCGGATCCTTCGAGGCGTCTGCTTCGGACTGATAAAATGAACGCTAAACTTACTTTAATGCTTAATTGCTTTGAATGAATGCTTGTTTACAGTAGAGCGGCCTGAATGTAATATGACACCACACCGTTTCTCTGGACAGAAGTGAGCGTGAGGGAGCGGGCGGGCGGGTGGACGAGTGACCTTCTCCACCTCCTATTTTTCCTCCCCGATACTTGTCCCCCCCCCCCGCCCGTCCTTGTCTTCATCCGGCTCCTCCTCCTCTCCCTCCCCCCCCCCCCTCCTCCTCCTTCTCCTCCTCCTCCCCCTCCTTCTCCTGGTCTCTTAAGCCCTCCACGAGTTCCTCCTTCCAAACTTCCCCTTTGTCACCCCTCTTCGTCCAGCGCCTCCCCCCCCCGCCTACTCCCGCTTCTCCAGCCTCTCGCCCCCCCTCTTCCCCCCCCCCCCCCCCCCCCCGTCATGGCTCCAGGGGAACTGATGCGCCCCGCCTCTTCATCATTCTAATTCATTCGGCGCCGCGCTGAGAACAATATTCCATCAAACGGTTCGTAAACTACACACACTCCACTTTAAGCGCGGCCCGGCATTTCACACACCCAGCGAACGCGCCGGACTAGCACACACACGCACGCACACACACACCTTCTTCGGTAAGACCGGTCTAATGCTGATTTTGAAATGGAATATTTTTCTCTCTCTTCTCCCCCTTTCATGTGAAACCATGTTAACACAAGGAGGCGCAGGTGGAGGAGCCAGTGGACAGATATGAGGAGAGAGGTGCGGAGAAAAGAGAATTAGATGAAAGGAGAAGATAGGGCAGGAGAGAAGAGAGGTCGATAAAGAGAGAGCAGAGAGTGGTGGAGGGAAGGAGAAGCAGAGGAGAGACGGATGAGGGTGGAAGGAGAGGAAGAGAGAGCTGGGGAGGTGGAGGGGGAGAGAGATGCGGGGAGATGGAAGAAACAGGGGCAAGCGAGGAAGGATGGGTAGAAAAGAAGACCGGAGAGGAGAGTAGAGATGGAGAGCTGTATGAAAGATGGATAAGAGGAGAGGTGGAGGAGAGACAGATGAGAGAAGTTGATGAGAGCTGAGGTGGAGGAGAGACAGAGTAGAGACATGGAGAAGTTGATGGAGAGGAGAGGTGGAGGAGAAGAGAGAGGAGAGAAGTTGATGAGAGGATAGATGGAGCAGAGACAGAGGAGTGGAAAGGCAGAGGAGAGAAGAAAGTGATGGAGAGAAGAGGTGGAGGAGAGGAGAGGTGGGGAGAAGTTGATGGAGAGAAGAGGTGGAGGAGAGGAGAGAGAAGTTGATGGAGAGGAGAGGTGGAGGAGAAGAGAGAGAAGAGAAGTCAATGAGACGAGAGGAGAGATGCAGCAGAGACAGAGGAGAGGAAAGGCAGAGGGGAGAAGAAAGTTATGGAGAGGAGAGGTGGAGGAGAGGTGGAGAAGAGGAGAGGCGGAGAGCTCCAGGAGAGTTAGATAAGAGGAGAGACAGAGAAGGGAGGGGGCCTTCCAGCAGTTTTATAGCATCGTCAGAGTTCCCTCAGATCACAATGGCTGTTTTACGACCCAATAACCCCCCTGGTGGAGAGACTAACAAGGTCCTTATGGTTAATGGACACAGCTCCACTAACACTCACCTCCCTCAGGGTACCTGTCTACACAGGCCCAGAGAACCTGGACCACATCAAGCAATCATCCATTTAAATCCAATCAAATCAACACTTAAAGAGCATCTCCAACACACACAAGCCCCCTCAGCAGCGTGTGGGTGCGGGTGTCCGGTCCGTCTTTTGTCCGACAACCCAATCGCGGCGACAGGCTCCATGACATCGTACCGTTCGGCCCTTCCTGATCGGCTCATCCTGCCGGCTGCTGTTGATGGAGAAAAGATGGTCGTTTGCGTACGGAATTTCCTGTTTTGAAAATTTGAAAAGTCTCAAGCGTTGGCCCTTTCGGCTCGCGCTGTGAAATAGGATTTTGAACCTGCTGGGCGTGTGACCAATCGGGGGTGTTAGAACCGGGCGGTGTGTATCTGGTGTCGTGATCGGCCCCTTCACACTGGACCAGCAGGCTGCTGGATGCAGATAACCAACCTCATTTACAAGCCTAAATGGCTGATAGCTTCAACTGCCTGCTTTGCACGTTTTGGGGGGGGGGGGGGGGTGATTTTGTACGCTTACGTTCGCGGGTGTCAGGGAAATACGCGCGTGTCACGGAGTGCGTGACTGCGTGCGCGCTTGTGGGATTTGCCGAGCGTGTGCGTGTGTGTGTGCGTGTGTCTCTTCCCATCATGGCGAGGGAGATTTTCGGTCTCACATTATACTTAGCACCGGGGGACCTGGGGAAAATTAGGGGCAAATTAAACAATGCCAGTTTGCATAATCACACTTCGCAGTGGGAACTGCTTGGTTACTCCACAGACCATAATAATCTGAAACAGGCTATGCAGAACAGCCTGTATAGTTGTGGCTACACATATAACCATTAACGTGCGTGTAAGATATTACTTTCACAGCTAGTCTTTATATATATATAGCTTTTGTTGTAGTCCAGTTTGCAAGAAGATGTAGTTCAAGTGGGTGAGCGGTGAGGGAAGCGATCAAATCCCGGCCTTGCCAACATGACGTTGTGTCTTTGGGCAAGGCACTTCACCCTACTTGCTTCAGGGGGAATGTCCCTGTACTTGCTGTAAGTCGCTCTGGATATGAATGTCCGCTAAACGGGAATGTAACTGTTATTGAGGAAAATCATACAATTAGATTAGATCATCCTTTATTTGTCCCACAGTGGGGAAATTGCAGTTCAAAACAGCAGCAGGGTATAGTATAGCACCCAGAGTACGAAGTTAAAGTATAGAAATACAATAAGATACAGTAAAAATACAGTAAAAAAAAAAAAAGAAGACAGAAAATCAGAATTTTAAATTACACTTGAAAACTGCCAGTCAGCGAGTCATAAAAAATCCAGTCCTGAATTTAGGAGTTATGTATGTACTGAACTAGAATAACTATGCAGTATGCAGACCTATGTGACCTTTGTTCACCCACAGGAAGTGGAAATGAACCAATCAGGGGGTGTCCTGAGTAAGCGGTTAGACTGTGTGTGCTCACCCATCACTTGCGTGTGTGTGTGTGTCTGTGCGCCCACCTGTCTGAGTGTGTGCGCGCTATACCCGCTGTGGGTGTATGTGCGCGCATCTGTGTGCATGCTTACAGTAAAGATGGCGTAGCGGGGTGTGTGATATTTTCAGTTCCTCAACACAACAGGGGGGGCCAGTCTGTTTAAAAGACATCTCAGATAATACGCTCTCTTTTGCGCCCAACTGACAAAACACGCACACCACACACACACAACCCAAAACACACACCACACACACAACCCAAACCACACACACAACCCAAAACGCACACACCACACACACACACAACCCAAAACACACACCACACACACACACAACCCAAAACACATCACACCACACACACACACAACCCAAAACACGCACACCACACACACACAGCCCAAAACACACACCACACACACACAACCCAAAACACACACAACCCAAAACACACACCACACACACACACACACACACACAACCCAAAACACATCACACCACACACACACACAACCCAAAACACGCACACCACACACACACAGCCCAAAACACACACCACACACACACAACCCAAAACAGACACCACACACACACAACCCAAACCACACACAACCCAAAAAACACACCACACACGCACACAACCCAAAACACACAGACACACAACCCAAAACACACACACACCACACACACACACAACCCAAACCACACACACACCACACACACACAACCCAAAACACACACCACACACACACACACAACCCAAACCACACACACATCAGACACAACCCAAACCACACACACACCACACACCACACACACACACAACCCAAAACACCACACACACACACCACTTTGTTTCTCTATACTCTCTCTTCTTGGTAAATCCATACGGATGCTCTCTCTCTATCTATCTACCTCTATCTCTCTCTCTCTCTGTCTCTCAGAAGCATCTCTGGCCTGGTGAAGTATTGATGTAACAGTCTTGCCTTTTGTTTGTTGAAGGGTTGTTCTTGCCCGGAGCTCTCTATCTAGCGAGGGGAACAGGAGCAGGGGGCAGGGGGGTTAGTTGCAGCTAGCAGACCACCTGCTTCCCTCGACACTCCTGCAGTCAGACAGGATGGATTCATGAGGGGAAAGTCTATGACACAGATTAACAGCTGAGGTTCCTCCTCCGGGATGCTGGAGTCGGAGGGAGGGAAGGGGGGAGGGAGAGCGAGAGAGAGCGAGAGAGAGAGAGAAAGGGAGGGAGGGAGGGAGCAAGGGAGAGAGAGAGAGAGAGACAAGGAGGGAGGGAGCAAGGGAGAGAGAGAGAAACAGGGAGGGAGGGAGGGAACAAGGGAGAGACAGAGAAACAGGGAGGGAGGGAGGGAGAGAGGGAGGGAACAAGGGAGAGAGAGAGAAACAGGGAGGGAGGGAGGGAGCAAGGGAGAGACAGAGAAACAGGGAGGGAGGGAGAGAGGGAGGGAGCAAGGGAGGGAGAGAGAGAGAAACAGGGAGGGAGGGAGGGAGCAAGAGAGCAAGGGAGAGAGAGGTAGGGAGTGGGAGGGAGGGACTGAGAGAGCCGGGCTCTCCCAGCCACACACATCGGGCTGGGACCGAGGTAGACGAGTGCGAAGGAGACAGAGACAGGAGGGAAGGCCGAGCGAGAGAGCGTGGGAGAGGAGGTAGAGCTAATGAGAGACAGGTGAACCACACTGGGGGCCAAGGCTGGAGGATTAGGAGGCAGCAGGGTGGGAATGGGAGGCAGAGAGGGAGAGAGGAGGCAAGGAGGGACAGAGAGGACAGACGGCCAGCCAGACAACGGGGCCCCCATCAGAAACCTCTCTGCGTCCGTCCCCTGCCTGTTAAACCTGGGGTCCGTGTGTTTGCCGCTGTTAAGAAGCCCCCTCCCAGTGCTTTGTGCTTGTGTGAACCCTGCTCTCTGTGTGGCTCTGTGAGTGCTGCTCAGATCTGCTGGGGCTAAAGCCTCCCTAGGTTTAAATAAGGAATGAGTTACCACACCATCCTGCTTCACTTCAACACCCGGGGTTTCTCTCTCTGGGTGTCTGTCTGCTCTCTGCACACACACACACACACACGCACACCCACACACACACACGGACACTGCACACAAACAAACACACTCGCATACACACTAGAGAGTAAACAAACACTAAACACGCACACGTAAATCCCTGTGGGTTGTGGTTGAAGTATTCCAGTAGCTTATTCAAAGCGTTTGGGATTGACAGGGCCTGGGCTCTGCTAGAGTTTACTGGGAGCAGGGCTGAGGCAGAGACGGAGGCTGAGGAACAGGCGCGGGGAAAAGAGAGAGAGAGCCAGAGAGCGATGCCGAGATGTGAGACAAAGTGAGAGGCTGAGATAGAGGCAGAGACGGAGGCTGAGGAACAGGCGCGGGGAAAAGAGAGAGATGCCGAGATGTGAGACAAAGCGAGAGGCTGAGATAGAGGCAGAGACGGAAGGCAACGAGAGATTCTGAGGCAGGGCAGCGATAGAGGCACAGAGAGAGGCAAGCCTAAAGGCTGAGATAGAGACGGAAGACATCAGGAATAGACAAATAGAGGCAGAGAGACAGGCCGGGGGAGAAACAGAGGCATTGTCAGGTAGCGACAAAGGCGGAACATTCGAGGCAGAGGCAGGGGCACAGTTATGGATTTACACTGAGATGCCACGGCTGAGGGTTCCCATAAGCCTCTGATGTTCATCTGCTATTCGAGGAGGAGATAAGCACCTCCACAACTATGCTGCAGAGACAAACACACACACTCTCACACACACTCTCTCACGCACACACTCACGCACACACTCATGCGCACTCACACACACTTTCACACACGAACTCACGCACGCACACACTCATACACTCCCACACACTCTGTCCCCCCCCCCCACACACACACACACACCACTCACACATACACACACTTTCTCCTACACTTTGAGGCGATAAGCATCTACCCCTGACACGATGTGACACATTAGCACATCCTGAGACGCACACACACACACACTCAAACACGCGCACGATGAGACACGTGCGCACACGCGCGCGCGCACGCTGACATGGAATGCAGTGAAACGCACAAACACACGGAAAACTCAACTGATATGCACACACGCATACTGTGACTGTGGGAAACCACTGAATGGGTGATCTTTACACCAGTATGGTGGACACCATTCCCCTCAGGTACAGCACCTTAGTGAACAACAAACTCCCCCCCCCCAAACCCCCTTTCACACCCAGACTATCTCTCTCTCACACACGCATACAGTTCGGAGGCCCCCCAGGACCCGGGATATGTGCTCTATTAAGATGGGCGTGTCTGCGAAGACTTCAGGCAGGTCTCAGTGTAGAGGCTGGAGGACTCTGTTGGAGCTGCTGTTGGCTTTGTAACTCTGGGTGGGACATTTCCATTACAATGGCATCAGTGTGTGTGTGTGTGTGTGTGTACACGCATATGTGTTTGTGTCTTTGTTGGTGCCTTTGTTTGTCTGTGTGTGTGTGTTGGATGCTTCCGTTTGCGAGGTCTGCCAAAGAAAAGCTGAATCTTCAATCAGACGTGATGAATTCAGGCAGATGCTACGATGCAGTGTTGGTGGACCTTGCCTGGGGCGTAACATGGGGGGGAGGGGGAGGGAGGGTGGGCTGGGGGAGAGGGTGGGGTGCAACGCTGAGGTAAGACAGGCAGCCGGGCTGGAGGCTGGGGAGGAGGATGGGGAGGACAGGGGGCTGGGGGAGAGGCTGGGGTAAGACAAGGGGCTGGGGGAGAAGGTAGGGTAAGACAGGGGGCTGGGGGAGAGAGGCTGGGGTAAGGCCAGGGGAGAGGTTGGGTTAAGGCCCCTGCCCTGGGAGAGAGGCTGGGGTAAGACAGGGAACTGGGGGAGAGGCTGGGGTAAGGCTGGGGGAGAGGCTGGG
Organism: Neosalanx taihuensis; assembly: GCA_030340665.1. Classification (NCBI taxonomy): domain Eukaryota; kingdom Metazoa; phylum Chordata; class Actinopteri; order Osmeriformes; family Salangidae; genus Neosalanx; species Neosalanx taihuensis. The sequence goes on along the minus strand of CM059296.1, from coordinate 9,164,767 downwards.
TTCAGACAAGGGGCTGGGGGAGAGAGGCTTGGGTAAGACAGGTAACTGGGGGAGAGGCTGGGGTAAGGCAGGGGGAGAGGCTGGGTTAAGGCTGGGGGAGAGAGGCTAGGGTCTGTTAAAATGTTCAAACAGATGGACAGGATGCCTGATGGACAGGATGGTTTTACAGATCCTACAACATCCTGGAATCCCCACTGTTGTTAGGGGTGACTGTGGGCTTGGAGAGACTGATAGAGAGACAAGGATGGTGGTGTTAAGTACTTTTCTAACTGGATATTTGTCTCTGTGGGCTTTGTTGGTACATGACCAGTGATTTCGATGCTGACAGGAAGTGTACTGTTGATTGAACAGGGGGATCGTGATGGAGTAGGTGCTGTGGGTCTGACTACCTCTATTAATCTGTGTTGTTCTCTTGTGTGCTCTCTCCTCCCTATCCCCTCTGTCTCTCTCTCCCTATCCCCTCTGTCTCTCTCTCCCTATCCCCTCTGTCTCTCTCTCCTCCCCTCTGTCTCTCTCTCCTCCCCTCTGTCTCTCTCTCCTCCCCTCTGTCTCTCTCTCCCTATCCCCTCTGTCTCTCTCTCCCTATCCCCTCTGTCTCTCTCTCCTCCTTATCCCCTCTGTCTCTCTCTCCTCCCTATCCCCTGTCTCTCTCTCCCTATCCCCTCTGTCTCTCTCTCCTCCCCTCTGTCTCTCTCTCCCTATCCCCTCTGTCTCTCTCTCCCTATCCCCTCTGTTTCTCTCTCCTCCCTATCCCCTCTGTCTCTCTCTCCCTATCCCCTCTGTCTCTCTCTCCTCCCTATCCTCTCTGTCTCTCTCTCCCTATCCCCTCTGTCTCTCTCTCCCTGTCCCCTCTGTCTCTCTCTCCTCCCTATCCCATCTGTTTTTTTTCCTCTGTTCCCTCCGGTAGAACCGCTTCCATCTCCAGATGTCGGCCCGCGTTCCGCCATCCAGTCTGGGGAACCTGCTGCTGTCGGTGCTCCAGGGGAGGGACGGGGGAGGCAGGGGGGACAAGGGACCCGGCGGGGCAGCGGTGGTCTGCCCCGGCTGGGAGGAGGGGGGCGAGGGTCTCCTCGGGCACCTGCAGGAGGGGGGCGGCGCCAGCCGGCGCCTCTGGGACATCATCAACCTCACTCACGTAGGGGGCCTGGGGGGGAGGAGGGGGGCGGAGAGGAGGGAGGAGGCCAGCGAGGAGGGGAGGGAGAGCCAGAGAGAGGAGGAGGTGCTGGACCTCCTTTCCAGCCGTCTGCTGCGCTCCCCCTCCCCCCTCTCCTCCGCCCTGCTCCTGGGCTCCGACCCCGAGTGTCTCTCCTCCGTCCTCCGCGCCGCGCAGCGCCTCTCCCCCTCGCTCCCCGCCCTGCAGTGGATCATGGGATACCCCCTGTCTCCAGACTCCCTCCACACCCTGGGGGGGCCTTTGGGATTGCTGGCCTACGGGGAAGTCGGCCGCAAACCAATCAGCTTCTACATCCGGGATGCTCTGCAGCTCATTGGACGAGCCGTCACCGCAGCAACCATGGTGAGGCCAGACCTGGCCCTGATCCAGAACATGGTGAACTGCTATGATAAGCCCAACCGCCACGAACTCCCCTCATCAGGACAGTACCTGGCAAGGTAAACACACACGCTGAGCAAAAACACACACGCACATGTAGATACACATCGAATCACCAACTGAACACACACTGACATGTAGGTACACATCATACACTGACCAAAAAAACACACGTACTGTAGGTACACACTATACACTGACCAAATATACACACACATAGGTACACACCATACACTGACCAAACACACACACGTAGTGTAGGTACACACTGTACACTGAACAAAAGCACACACAACAAAAGACACAGACCAAACATATAGATCTACACAGGTCCAAAATGTTGTATCCAAACCCGAAGAGACCCATAATGTGCAACACTGACCCCACCACAACCTGTTTATTATTATATAGAAAGTTGGACCCGGGCCTGTGCACAACCAGAACATGTCAAAAATGTACCACCCAGAACCGACGCAGACCCAATTTATGATTTATTATGACATTATCATACTAGTAAAACGATTCATTATTAATAGTAGACAGACCGACACAGACAGATAGTGCAGCCTACATCTGGTGCGCTAGCGTTAAGTAGTTAGTCAGTTAAGAAGGTAGTTAGTTAGTTAGTTAATTAGGTAGTTAGTTAGTTAGTTAGTTAGTTAGGTAGGTAGGTAGGTATTTAGTTAGGTAGGTAGGTAGGTAGGTAGGTAGGTAGGTAGGTAATTACCGTATTTTTCGGACTATAGGGCGCACTTAAAAGCCTTTATTTTTCTCAAAAAACGACACTGCGCCTTAAAATCCGAAGGGCCTTATATATGGATTAATTCTTTTGTTTACTGACCTCTAAGCGATTTTTGTGTGGTACAAGGCGCTCACGGCGCTAAATCAAAATAGTTTAGTACGACTTTGGTAAACTACAAAGCCGCACCGCCTGCAGCATTACGGCTGCTGTAGCCAGGAGCGTCGCAGAGTAACACATACTGTGCTTCACCATAATATTATTCGACTGATTTATCTGTTTTTTTCCGCTTAATGCGCCTTATAGTCCGGTGCGCTTTATATATGAAAAAAGATCGAAAATAGACCATTCATTGACAGTGCGCCTTATAGTGCAAAAAATACGGTAGTTAGTTAGTTAGTTAGTTAGTTAGTTAGTTAGTTAGTTAGTTAGTTAGTTAGTTAGTTAGTTAGTTAGTTAGATAGATAATTATTATGGCATGTAAACACACTACATGCCCAGATCTTACATTAATAAAACAAATGTAATGAAACGTATATCTTAAATCCCTTCTTCTTGGTTGGCGCAGTGTTTGGATTATTCGATTCACGTCGTTGGACTTAAACTTCGGTAGTCTTGAAGTAACCGAGTGAAAAACACCATAGTTGCTATTGACATTCCGTGGGCTGGATGAATGGAACCCTGCGGGCCGACTTTGCGGAGGAGAGTGTGCGTATAGTCCGTTTGAGCTCCATAAAAAACATTTTATACGAAAACAGGCTTACTCTTTTCAAAACAACACACGCACAGCGCGGCTGACTGACTCTGGTAATGATCGGGTGTTCTCCAAGTTTGAGCGACTCGGGTCTTACACACGATGTTAATCAGACACGACACCCAAAGTCATGGATTGAGACCCAACCCAGACCCGGCTGACCATTTAAAATATAGCCCTGAATACACACACACCTAGATACACACCATACACTGACCATACACAGAAGTAGATACACACCATACACTGACCATACACAGAAGTAGATACACACCATACACTGACCATACACAGAAGTAGATACACACCATACACTGACCATACACAGAAGTAGATACACACCATAAACTGACCATACACACAGACATGTTGGTATGCCCCATACAAACCATTACCATATACGCCATACATCATACACACCGGGTGCACGGTGGCAGAGCGGTTAGTGCTCTCGCCTCCCAATAAGGAGATCATGAGTTCGAATCTCGGGCCCAACCATGATCTCTCTGGGTGTAGTCTCCATGTCCTCCCCGTGTTACTGTGGGTTCTCTCCGGGCACTCCGGCTTCCTCCCACTGTCCCATACACACCATTACCATACACTGACCAAAAACACACATGTAGATAAAGAGAGTGAAAGAGAGTAAGACAGATAATTGGGGGACTGGAGAGAATCAGTGTGGTTCTGCTCTTTGTATACAGGTTGTGCTGTTCAGACAGTTTTGCTCCAGCTCAGGCAGGTTTGCTTGATTTGGACAGCGCCTGATCTGCCTTTCCTCCAGCATGCAGGCCGATGCTTATCACTGCTCCCTGCCCAGCCCAGATTGACTCTGACAGGCTAACACAGCGCTGGGAACCGGGAGACTTCCACATGGAAAGGCAATTAACAGCTCTGTGCCTGAGGGACTGGGGGAGGGAGGGAGGGAGGGCAGGGGATGAGATGGAGAGGGAGGAGGAGAAGGGTGAGGAGGAGGAGGAGGAGGAGGAGGAGAAGGGGAAATGTAATATTTCACTGTTTCACATTCAAAGCAGCCGAATCCAATGGGAGTTAAGCGGAAACAAAGCTTGAATACAAATATGCACGCAACGTTCGGCCCAGGGTGACGCTGCTCCTTCCTCTGGTCCAGAATCCCAATCCCTGAGTGCCTGTTCCCATCGCCCACCAGACGATGGGAGGGAGGGAGAGACCAAGAAGATGAAAGAGAGAGGGAGACCAAGGGAGAGAGAGAAAGAGAGAGAGGAGGACGAAGGGAAAGGAAGGAGACCGAGTAAGAGAGGTTGCAGAGACACAAGGTGAAAGAGAGAAGCTGAGATGGGGCGAATTAAGAGAGAGATGTGAAGAGAGAGAAAGACGAAGGGAGAGAGAGAGAGAGAGAGAGAGAGAGTGAGAGAGAGAGAGAGAGAGAGAGAGAGAGAGAGAGAGAGAGAGTTGCTGTTATCTGGAGAAGGGATCCACCAGTCACTGCCATCGTAGGGTCCCAGAGTGGCGCCGTCTCTACAGGGAGATTTAAAACACGCGTCCCAGACCAGCAGGGGAAACGTCCTCCTGAGAGGATAGAGGTAGAGACAGGGGAGATGGAGGGGACACCAGCCTCATCCTGAGGGGAGACCAGCCCGATCCTGGCTGTCGTGGCCTCATCTGTCACGCTCTGCTCCTGCAAGGCGGGGTCTCTCCCGGAGGACACCAGGGCAAGTCTCTCTCCTGGGGTTCATCATTCTCTGACGCTGCCCTCTGGCACACACATTTACATCCTGACTGGCCGGCCGGCTGATTAATGGTCGACGTCACACAGAACATCAGATGAGATGCCGGGGTAATTTTTATTCTGCACGTGAAGAGGGCCGAATCCATTTATCGATCAGAGATCGATAGATGGAAAGATGAAGCAGAGGTGTTTTTCGTACACTTGGTCTTTATAGACTCGCCAGGACAATTCCTTATCAGTGTGTGTGTGTGTGTGTGTGTGTGGGTGGAGGTGTGTGTGTGTGTGCGTGTGATCCATTGTTGACGTCCTGATCTGTAACTTGGCACAATGACCCCACCACATCGGAAAAAGACGGTTTTACCCACAATGCACAGCTGGGGGTGAACACGCACACAGAGCTAGTGATGAAACATAGGCCAATGTGGAGGGAAAACAGGAAGCCCTTAATTAGCTTTGCGCAATTAAGATGCAACCCGTTACTTTTCAAGCTCCCTCCCGCACAGTGAATCACAATCCCATTTTACATTTGGTCATTAAGCGGATGCTCTTATCCAGAGTGACTTACCGCAAGTACAAGGACGTTCACCCCAAGGCAAGTAGGGTGAAGTGCCTTGCCCAAGGACACATGTTGACATGGCCGGGGTTCAAACCGGGAACCTTCTGATTACTAGCCTGACTAAATTATTAAGAGTGTGTGTGTGTGTGCGCTCGGGATTGTATGAGTGTAAAGGCGTGTCCTACACTGCCCTACACACACACTCAGTACGTGCTGTCCAGCTCTGCAGAGCAGGCAGACCCCTGCCAGGGCGGGGCCAGAAGGAGGAGGCAGGGTTAATGACCCACACTAGCAATTTAGCCTCCTTCCTCCTCCTCCTCCCCACCTCTCATGTTTAATGGACGAAGTTCAACCCGCAGTCTCGTTCGCTGCCCTCTCTCTTTTACAGGTGATAACAGGGGACAGAGGGAGGGAGAGAAGGAAGGAGAGAGAACATTGGAGAGGGAAGGAGAAAGGAGAGAAAGAAGGGCTGAAGGACAGGGAGAGATTTGTGTGTGTGCGCGCGCGTGTGTGAGACAAAACAAAACCGAGACAGACATAGGTCACGTGTCTCTCAGCGAGCACACAGGGGGTGAGAGGGTGAGAGCCAAGCTGGGAGGCATCATCGACCAGGAGAGACGAGGAAACCATGAGCTCCGCCCCCTCTGACTCAGACATAACCTACAACAGCAGCACAGTTTAAACACCCACATGTCAACCTAACAATCCTCCGCTGAGTAGACATGACCCAACGATCCCAGCACAGCTCAACCCCCCCCCCCCCCCGCCCCGCGCAAGATGTAAAGGAAACTCTAATCTCCGTCCGTCTCGTCGCAACACATTCCCTTGACCCGCCCCCCAACCGTCTCTGCACGGTTTAACATTGAGACAACATCCGGGCTTTTTTCCGCACGGTCAAGCGTTTAGACATCGCGTAACGATCACTGCATGGTTCACCAGCCGGGGGCAGATTTATGTGCGAGCGGCGATTGCTCATCCTAATGTATTCCATCGTAAAGGGTGGCGTAGGCTGGCGAGAGAGTGAGAGGAATAGTAATGACAGCTCGGACGCCTAGACAGGCTAGACCTTCTAGATCCACATTAACTTCTAATAATGACTTGGTGGAAGATGCAATTATTACAGCCAACACACACCGAAGGATTGGGAGTTTGAAACCAAGTTTGAATGTGTTACGAACTCCTCATTTTATAAATGTGTGTGTGTGTGTGTGTGTGTGTGTGTGTGTGTGTGTGTGTGTGTGTGTGTGTGTGTGTGTGTGTGTGTGTGTGTGTGTGTGTGTGTGTGTGTGTGTGTGTGTGTGTGTGTGAGAGAGAGAGAGTGCATAGTCATCTCCAGAATTACTGGCAGCCCTGCCTGGTAAAGTGAAATAGGTTTTTGAAATAGTGGAGAAATAAAATACTTTCTTGTAATTTAGCAATGTACTTTTTGGTCAATTTAATATATATATATTGTAACCATTTATCTTTTCCATGTATTTAAATGTGAATACATTAATTTAATAAAGCCAATTCATTAAAATACAACTGGAATGAATACATACGTAACGAGAATCCAGAACAAGGAATCAGAGAGCCTTCCTCCTGGTTACGTTTTACATTAAGTCATTTAACAGACACTCTTATCCAGAGGGGCTTATCACAAGTACAGAGGCAAATAGGGTGAAGCACCTTGCCCAAGGGCACAACATTAAGTGGCCTTTGCTGGGGGACTCAAACTCACAACCTTCCAATCGCTAAAGCGATCCCCTAACCACTCATCCCACAGGTGGGTTTGGGTTAGGGGACTGAGAGGGCCACAGCAGATGCCTGATGTCTGTTTCTGGACATTTAGTCATTTAGCAGAAGCTCTCATCCAGATTGACTTACAGCAAGTACAGAGACATTCTTTAGGAAGAACCCAGCCCCACTCCCCCCCCCCCCCCCCCCCCCCCCCCCATCACACTGCGCGACTCCCAGGTAAACAGTGTGGAGTCCCTTCGCTTCCTGGGCACCACCCTCTCCCAGGACCTTAAGTGGGAGCTGAACATCATGGGTATATATACCCATTCCACTCTGTACCTATGTTATTTGTACTTCCATGTTACCTGTATCATTTGTACTACTGCATCATTTGTATTATTTGTATCATTTGCATTATTTGTTTATATGTATCATATCTGTAGTGTATTTTACATTGTCTTCGTTTTCATTTTTATTTTATTAGTATGCCACATATATGTTCTATGTTTGCTCATTCCTGCCAAAGTGAATTATATGTTTGTTAACCCTTGCATAGTGAATAAACCCCCATTCTGATTCTGATTCTGATTCCCACTGAGGCAAGCAGGGTGAAATGCTTTACCCAAGGACACAGCTTCATGTAGCCACAGCCAGGAATCAAACTCACAACCTTCCGATCATGAGCCCAACGCCTTAACCGCTGAGCCACCTGATTCCCCTGTTAGTCACTGTAAACATCTGTCTCTTTCCAGGTTCCTGTCCAACACCTCCTTCACCGGAGCCACGGGCCTGGTGCAAGTGGAGGCAGCTCAGTCCAGGGTCCTCTCCTCCCAGCTCTTCCACGTGTGGAGCCTGAAGAGGGGGGCTCTCGGCCAGCCCGCCTGGGTGACCGTGGGTCAGTGGACCCGGGGCCGGCTGGAGCTGGAGGAGGGAATCCTGGGACTGGGACCGGGGCTGGGGGCAGGGGGGGTGTCTCCTGGCCAGGGCCAGGGTGCCGGGGTGCGGGGGGGGGACGGCCAGGGGGACAGCAGCCCTGGGGGTTACTGGAGGCCAGGCTTGACCGTGGAGGGTCACCGCCTGCGTGTGGTCACCCTGGTGGAACACCCGTTTGTGTTCACGAGGGAGGTGGATGAGGACGGGCTCTGTCCCGCTGGACAGCTGTGTCTGGACCCCAGGACCAACCGGTCTGACCTGCTCCAGACCCTGTTCCATCAGCTCCACAACCCCAACAGCACCGCACCCGACCTGGGGGAGGACGTAGGTGAGTCACACACACTCTGAACAGCATCCTGGTTCTTCTAAACCAGGGACGTCAGATAGCTCAACGGTTAAGGTGTTGGCCTCATGATCGGGAGGTTGTGAGATCGACCCCTGGCTGTGGCTATATGACGTTGTGTCCTTGGGCAAGGCACTTCACCCTACTTGCCTCAGGGAAAATGTCCCTGTACTTACTGTAAGTCGCTTTGGATAAAAGTAAATGTAAACAGGGGTATCCGATCTTGGTCCTCGAGGGCCACTGTCCTGACAGTTTTAGATGTTTCCCTGCTCTAGCACACCGCCACAGAGCTTGATAACAACGCTTCATTAAAATCAGGTGTACTGGAGCAGGGAAACATCCAAAACGGTCAGGACAGTGGCCCTCGAGGACCAGGTATACCCCTGTTCCAAACTAAGAAGGCTAGACCTAACTCAGAAGTATAGAACATTCAAAGCTCATGTCATATACTTTTACTAATACAATATACTGAATCCATACTTTTCTATTTTTATGTGTGTGTGTTTTTGCCATTTCTGTTTTATACATCCAATCATATATGCAGTCAACCTTACATCTTTAAACAGGACACATACTGTCTCTAAACGGATCAGTTGTTGTTGCTTTTTTTCTGTTGCTGTTGATGGAACTTGGCTCATGAGAGATGTGAGCTTAACTGCTGTACCGAACGCAAATTCCACCAACTCTGTTGTGTGGCCTTTAATAAATGATTGATTGATTGATCAGTTTAGTCGTTTTGCATCAGCGGATTCTAACTCGGGGAAAGCACTGTTCTGAACGTTCACACGCGTGCTACATTCACGCAGACCTTCCCGACGACCTGCGCAAGTGTTGCTACGGTTACTGCATCGACCTGCTGGAGAAGCTGGCGGAGGACATGGGCTTCACTTTCGACCTGTACATCGTGGGGGACGGGAAGTACGGAACGCGGCTCGGCGCGGGGAGCTGGACGGGGCTGGTGGGAGACCTGCTGGCCGGGACGGCCGACATGGCGGTCACCTCCTTCAGCATCAACTCGGCCCGGAGCCGAGTGATCGACTTCACCTCTCCGTTCTTCTCCACCAGCTTGGGAATACTGGTGAGGGGGGAGTGTTGAGTGTGGGGGGTGGGGGTAGGGGGGGGGGGGTGTGAGTGTGTTTTGGGGGTAATAATAATGTATTTGCCGGGATGAAGGTGCCTTGGGGAAGTATTTGGCTGCGAAAGGGTGCGCGAGTGCCTGTGCGTGTGCGTGTACGAAGCGTGTGAGAGTTTTGTGGGTCGCTTTTATTTCTTTTTTTTATTTATTTGTTTATTTGTCAGGGACTGTGCAGCGCGCATTATTACTCACATAAATTACAATATGTTGTAGAGGTGTTGCGTAAAGGGTTTCTAGCCAGTAGGCTAATTTGCAACCCTGGTCAGGCTTTTCAAAGAAAGTTAAGCTAGATAAAATGTACTGCAGAGTGTGAGTTATGCAATCGAGCAGCAAATACCTCATGAAACAATATATGGCGTCAACATTTCGCATATTCATGACTGCATTACACACAACAGTAAGCGCATTTTCATTCTGGAGAATGTGCGTGTGGTTGTGTGTGTGTGTGTGTGTGTGTGTGTGTGTGTCTGTGTGTGTGCGTGTGTGGGTATGTGTGTGTGTGTGGGTATGTGTGTGTGAACCTAGTTTTCCTTTACATGGTTCTACATTTCCCATCTTGAAACGGCCTCACCCTCCTTCCCCTTCCAAGGTCCTTTCCTCTCTGACTCAAGTTCTTAGGCTGCCCACCCATCTGCCTGATTAGTATTCGGACAGATGTGTCAAACATCCTTCATAAACTCCCCACCAACACCAACTGATCTCTAAGAGTTGCCAAGGGCGCGTGTGAGTGTGTGCTTGCGTGCAAAACGTTTGTGGTGTGCTGTTTGCGTACGTCTGCGCACGTGAGAGGATATGTTGGTTAAAAAAGTGCGTATTTGTGCGGGGGAACCTTTGTCGGGTTCTGCGTGTGTAAGCGAAGGAAATGGGTGTGCAAATTGTGTGGGCGGGAGGTGCGTTAAACGCTTCTGCGTGTGCGTCCGTGTGTGGGCATGCGTTGATCTAACCCAGGGATCGGCAACCCTGGTCCTAGGGAGCCACTGTCCTGAAGATGTTAGATGTTTCCCTGCTTTAGCACACCTGATTCTAATGGAGGGTAATTTTGAGGCTTCCACAGAGACTGATAACGACCCTTCATTAGAATCAGGTGTGCTGGAGCAGGGAAACAGCTAAAATCTTCAAGACAGTGGCTCCCTAGGACCAGGGTTGCTGACCCCTGATCTAACCTCCCCTCTCCGTCTCCACCCCCTCCACCCCCCCCCCCCCACCCCCCACAGGTGCGTAGCAGGGACACGGCGGCCCCCATCGGGGCGTTCATGTGGCCCCTGCACTGGTCCATGTGGGTGGGCATCTTCGTCACGCTCCACCTCACCGCCCTCTTCCTCACGCTGTACGAGTGGAACAGCCCCTTCGGCATGACTCCCCACGGCCGCAACAGGCTCAGGGTGTTCTCCTACTCCTCCGCCCTCAACCTCTGCTACGCCATCCTGTTTGGACGCACCGTGGCCACCAAGGTGCACAGCCTGGGGGGGAAGGGGGAGGGGGGGGAGGAGAAAGAACAAGGGAAAGAGAGGGGAGAGATGAGATGTGAGTGCGAGAGACAGGAAGATGGAAACGGAGGGAGGGAGGGTTAGGAAGGAAGGAAGGCAGGGAGGGAGGGGAATGCCGAGAGGAAGAGGGAAGGGGACAAGGGGGAAGAAGTAGAACAACGAGAGAGGAAGAGGAGCGGCAACATGGGGAGAAGAAAGAAAAAGAGGAAGGAGAAAGAGAAACTGTGTCATAATCTGAAATGCACGGGTGTTGTCGCTCTGTAAACAAACCAGCTACACAATTCTGTCTAAAAACATTACAAAGTAATCAGCAGAACTGAAGCCAGAGCAAATACATGCATTAGATTCCTGGAAAGCAATTTGATATCCGTCCGTTGTATTCATCTCTTGCTGCACCGCTGGAGGATAACTTTAATCACACCTTAAACTCCTTTCAATATGACATTTTTGATATTTTTGGTATTGATATGTTACCACATCAGTGCTAAACCACAGTGTGTGTGTATTCGATTGTGTTTCTGTGTGTGTGTGTGTGTGTGTGTGTATGTGTGCGTGCTTGCGTTTGTGTGTGCATGCTTGTATGTGTGTGTGTGTGTGTGTGTGTGCATGCTTGTGTTTCTGTGTGTGTGTATGAGAGTTTCTGCATACTGTATGTGTGCTGCATTCATGTATACTGTATCTACACCTGTGTGTGTGTGTGTGTGTGTGTGTGTGTGTGTGTGTGTGTGTGTGTGTGTGTGTGTACATGTGTGCGTGTGTGTTTGTGTGTGTGTGTGTGTGTGTGTGTGTGTGTAGACTCCTAAGTGCTGGACCGGACGCTTCCTGATGAACCTGTGGGCCATCTTCTGCCTGCTGGTTCTGTCCAGCTACACTGCCAACCTGGCAGCTGTCATGGTGGGAGAGAAGACCTTCGAGGAGGTGTCTGGGATACATGATGACAAGGTTAGAATGCACACACACACACACACAAGCACACGCACAAACACAAGCACACACACGTACACACAAGCACACGCAACCATACGCACGCACACACAAGCACATGCGCAGTCACACAAGCACACACACAAGCACACGCACACACCCACACGCACTTACACATACATACATACATACCAGCAACAGGCACGCACGCGCAACCACACACACACAACTACATGCACATACACACGTACACGTACACACAAGCACACACACACACACACACACACACAACCACATGTACACACAACCACACGCACACACACAAGCACACACACACAAGCACACGCACGTGCACAAACCCAAACGTGCACACACACACACATAACCACACGCACACACACGTACAGAGGTACACACACC
>CM059296.1:9120000-9147500 GCA_030340665.1 Neosalanx taihuensis | reverse complement strand
GTAGAATCGAATGAAGTAGATTACACTACAGTGGCGTGGAACTAAGTGAAATGCAATGGAACTGCAAAGAATAGCATAGAAAAGAACAGAATAGAATGGAAGACAATCCAACTCAAAAGAGTAGAATGGGTCTTTCATCCGAGACAGTGAGAACAGTGCTCACAAAGAGCGAAAGATGCGGTCCTCAAAGAAAGACTGATGTTGGAGCTGGAGGGGGGGGGGGGGGTGGAAGAGGAGGAAGAAGCCGGGAGAAGCAGGGAGATAGAGGGCTTTCATTTGCCCACTGCCAGTTACTGTCCTTCTGCACGGGGAGTGATAAAGGACCTCGGCAGAGGAGTCGCCTAATCAAGACAAACCTTCACCCCGTCTCCCAGAGAGAGGGAGCGATGGGTGGGATGGGGGGGGGGGAGGGGAGGGAGGGAGGGAGGGAGGGGGGTGGTGGTGCAGGCCAGGAGAGGTGAGACCGGCGAGACGGGAGGAAAGTTATTTGGCGAGACAAAGAGGCACGAGGGACGTCTGAAGAGAGAGGAGGGGGGGGGGTGGAGGGGGGGGTGTGGGCAGGTGGGAGGGAGGGAAAGAGATGGGAAGGAGGCGCACCGTCCGGACGCAGCAGGAAGAGGAAGCGTTCTGTCTCTCTTGGACGCCTGGAACAGAGAGAGAGGGAGAGAGAGAGAGAGAGAGAGAGAGAGAGGGAAAGAGAGGGAAAGAGAGGGAGAAAGAGAGACAGAGTAAGAGAGAGAGAGAGGGAGACAGAAAGAGAGACAGAGTAAGAGAGAGAGAGAGAGAAATAGAGACAGAGTAAGAGAGAGAGAGAGAGAGAGAGAGAGACAGAGTAAGAGAGAGAGGGAGAGGGAGAGGGAGAGAGAGAAAGAGAGACAGAGTGAGAGAGAGAGAGGGAGAGAGAGAAAGAGAGACAGAGTAAGAGAGAGAGGGAGAGGGAGAGAGAGACAGAGTAAGAGAGAGCGGGAGAGAGAGAGAGAGAAAGAGAGAGAGAAAGAGAGACAGAGTAAGAGAGAGAGAGAGAAAGAGAGAGAGACAGAGTAAGAGAGAGAGAGAGAGAAATAGAGACAGAGTAAGAGAGAGAGAAAGAGAGAGAGAGGGAGAGAGAGAAAGAGAGACAGAGTAAGAGAGAGAGGGAGAGAGAGAAAGAGAGACAGAGTAAGAGAGAGCGGGAGAGAGAGAGAGAGAAAGAGAGAGAGGGAGAGAGAGAAAGAGAGACAGAGTAAGAGAGAGAGAGAGAGAAAGAGAGAGAGAGAAAGAGAGACAGAGAAAGAAGAGCATGTTTCAGTTTCTGGGGCACAGAAATGTTTCTGACAGTTCTGACACACCCCATTAATAATCTTACCACTGAGCCGTATGCAGTGTTTGGGGATGTTGGATACGTATGTTTTTATGTGCTTGTGTGGGTGTTTGCGTGTGTATGTGCGGGTGTGTGGGGGCCCTGTAGGTGTGGGTTGGTGTGTGTGTGGGGGGGATAATGGATACGTACATTTTTATGTGCTTGTGTGTGTGTTCCTGTCTGTGTGTGTGCGAGAGTCTGTGGGGGCCTGTAGGTGTGGATTGGTGTGCGTTCGGTGTGTGTGGGGAGGGGGATGTTGAATCCGTATGTCTTTATGTGCGGGTGTGTTTGTGTGCATGCGTGTGTGTTTTCCATGCCTGCCCAGCCGAGCAGAACAGTGTGTCTCTGAATGAGGCAGGCGGGCAAAAGCTGTGTTGATGCCAGACTGGAATTGTTATTGGCAGACTAGTTGCTGCTTGGCAAGAGTGATACGTCTGTGTCTGCGTGCATGCGTGTGGTGTGTGTTTGCGTGTGCAGGTACGCGCTTTGTTATGGATGATAAAAGAGAAGCAGAGGGAGTTTGAGGGAGGAGAGAGAGGGGGGATGAACTGAGAGGGTGTTGGGGGCTTGCGTGTGAAGCGGTGGTCAGGGTCTGAGAGGAAAAGACCAAAAACAAATGACAGGGCTTCCCCTCGTCTGCGTGCCTCGGAGGAGGAGGAGGAGGAGGAGGGGAGGGGGGGACAACAGAGGACAAATGTTCCTGCTCATCAGAAGAGAGAGAGCGAGAGCGAGGGAGACAGAGGGAGGGAGAAGAGAGATATAGAAGTAGAGAGATAGGGAGAGAGGTGGAGAAGGGAGAGAAATGAGAGAGCAGAGAGAGTGGACAGAGAAAGGGGAGAGAAATAGGGAGAGAGGGAAGATTGGAAAATAGATAGAGAGAGGACAGCGAGAAACAGAAGAGAGAGGAGAGAGAGACATTTTCTTTTAATATACCGTCATTTTCGGACTATAGGGCGCACTTAAAAGCCTTTATTTTTCTCAAAAAACGACACTGCGCCTTATAATCCGAAGCGCCTTATATATGGATTAATTATTTTATTTACTGACCTCTAAGCGATTTTTGTGTGGTACAAGGCGCTCACGGTGCTAAATCAAAATAGTTTAGTACGACTTTGGTAAACTACAAAGCCGCACCGCTTGCAGCATTACGACTACCGTAGCCAGGAGCGTCGCGGAGTAATACATACTGTGCTTCACCATAATATTACAGTGTGTGTATAAGGATCCCAAAGTGGCACCTGTCAAAAGACACGCTTACGACGCAGACTTATCTGACTGTTTTTTTCCCGCTTAATGCGCCTTATAGTCCGGTGCGCTTTATATATGAAAAAAGATCGAAAATAGACCATTCATTGACACTGCGCCTTATAATCCAGTGCGCCCTATAGTGCAAAAAAATACGGTACTGCAAGAACCAGTGTGCCAGTGATTGTGCCCTCGGCTGGATCCTGTGAGATTAGCACCAAGCCTGCCCAGAAGACAGGAACTGACCTCAACAGTGACAGGAAGTCAGAAGGTTGGGGTGGAGGGGATCACACTCTATAGGATGCACCCTTACAAACATTGTGTGTATTTGTGTGTTTTTGTGCGTCGGTCTCCATTTCATAAGTGAGTTCATAAGGGAGTCAGGAGGCTCAGTGGTTAAGGCGGTGGGCTAGTGATCGGAAGGTTGTGAGTTTAGATCCCGGCTGTGGCTACATGACATTGTGTCCTTGGGTAAGGCACTTCACCCCACTTGCCTCAGGGGGGATTGGCCCTGCATGTGCTGCAAGTCGCTTCGGATAAGAGTGTTTGCTAAATGACTAAACGTAAGGGTGCATCTCTGTGTCTTTGTGTATGTGTTTGCTTTCGTGTGTCAGTGCATTTGCATGTGCGTGTTCCAGTACGTGTGTTTACATTTCTGTGTATTTTTACGTGCATGTGTGTTTGCGTGTGAATGAGTGCGTGTGTGTGTGTGTGATTATGTGTGTCTGTTTACATGTGTTTTTTGCTTACGTGTGTGTTAGCATATGTACATTTACATTTAGTCATTTAGCAGACGCTCTTATCTAGAACGACTTACAGCAACATTCCCCCGAGGTAAGTAGGATGAGGTGCCTTGCCCAAGGACACGTATGTGTGCGTTCCTGTGTGTGTGTTTACGTGTGCGGTTCCGTGTTCCTGCAGGTTACGGGATCGGAACGGCCCAGGGCTCCCCCCTCACCAGGAACATCTCTGAGTTTGTGAGTCGCTACAAGTCTGATGGCTTCATGGACATGCTGCATGACAAGTGGTACAAGGTGGTGCCCTGTGGAAAACGAGTGTTCGCTGTCACAGAGGTGAGTGTGTGTGTGTGTTGGTGGAAAACAATAGTGTTGGAGGAAGGCGTGTGTGTGTGCATGTGTGTAAATTTAAGAGAAGTGTGTGTGTGCATGTGTGTACATTTAAGAGAAGTGTGTGTGTGCAGGTGCGTACATTTAAGAGAAGTGTGTGTGTGTGTGCATGTGTGTACATTTAAGAAAAGTGTGTGTGTGCATGTGTGTACATTTAAGAGAAGTGTGTGTGTGTGTGTGTGTGTGTGCGTGCATGTGTGTACATTTAAGAGAAGTGTGTGTGTGTGTGTGTGTGTGTGTGCATGTGTGTACATTTAAGAGAAGTGTGTGTGTATGTATGTATGTGTGTGAGTGGGTGTGGGTGTCTGTGTGTGCAAGAGAGAGAGAGAAAGAGAGAGAGATGTGTGTGTAGCTGGTAGGAGTGTGTATATTCAGGAGGTATGTGTGGTACCAGTAGGCCTGTATCTAAGCCTCCCATTGGGACATAGAAGAATAGTCATGTGTTGCTGCCAGCTGTACATATCTTAATATGCAGCCTATAGCTATGGGCTTAGACTGTTTATTATGGTGTGTGTGTGCTTCCGCGTGCACAATCGGGCACGTGTGTGCGCATGCATGGCGGCGTGCGCGTGTTCGCGCAGCTCTTTGCTTTCTTCTTCCCTTGCAGCAAACTTGCGTCAGAGTTTCGAGGGGTAACACGAGAGAACGCTCTCCTTCCTCCTAGTTTCTTAGGGTGCGCTGTGTCTTGACTGGTTCTATGTTTGAGTGCCTTGCCCAAGAGGTGTCCAATCCTGGTCCTCGAGGGCCACTGTCCTGACAGTTTTAGACGTTTCCCTGCTCCAGCACACCTCCACAGAGCTTGATAACGACCCTTCATTAGAATCAGGTGTGCCGGAGCAGGGAAACATCTAAAACAGGGGTGTCAAACTCGTTCCATCGCGGGCCAAGAGGGTGCTGGTTTTCGCGTCAACCAAGCCCCTACACCAGCTGATTTCACTGACGAGTTTCTCCACTTAGTGAAATCAAACTCGTTATTGAAATCAGCTGGTGTAGGGGCTTGGTTGACGCGAAAACCAGCACCCTCTTGGCCCGCAATGGCACGAGTTTGACACCCCTGATCTAAAACCTTCAGGACAGCGGCCCTCGAGGACCAGGATCGGACACCCCTGGCCTTACCGTTTCACCTCCATCACTTTTGGAGAGAACAGATGCTTCTCTCCCCCCGTTCCCCCAGAACATGTTCCCTCACAGCTTGGCCAAAAAGGGAGTAAAAACCAGTCCAGTTGAACGTGAAATGTAAGTTGAGAGCGCACCTTACCAGCGTGAACCTAGATGTCGAACAACATCTGCCGCAGCCGGCTCGGTTTCCTGCCTTCAAAGAGGAGCCGCTCCTAAGCTCTGAGTAAGCGGGGTAGAACTTCGGAAAAGGGTGCCACGGGGAAGAGGGAGGGCTCCCACAGCGAGAGGGGAAAAGAGGTCACCGTTTTCCCTGATGAACATGTTGAATCAGCAGGAGAGCGCTTCGCCGCGAGGGGCGGCGGAGGATGTGTTGCGAGGGGGTTGGGATGGCGGGTGCAAGGCCCTTGTCTCTCTTCCCCGGCACTTCAAAGGCAGATGGGCTCAGATAGGGTGCGGGGAAGGGGCCGCCGTCATCGAATGGGAGACAAATGAGTCTTGGTTTAATCGTTTCTTTCCTCTGCCCACTCTGGTTCCTCTTGATGTATTTCTCCTCTTCCCCCCACTCTGGTTCTCTTTATATCTCTCTCTTGTCTCTCCCATCATCCCACTCGCTTTCTCTGGCGTTTTTCCGCTATTCTTTCTCTTCGTTTATTCTCTCTTTCTCTATCCCTCTGTTTCTCTTTCTATATCCCTCTCTGTCTCTCTCTTTCTCTGTCTATTTCTGTCTCTGTCTATGTCTGTCTATCTTTGTCTCTCTGTGTCTCTGTGTCTCTGTCTATCTCTGTCTCTCTGTGTCTCTGTTTCTCTCCCTATCTCTCTCTCTCTCTCTCCCTATCTCTCTCTCTCTCTCTCTCTATGTCTCTCTCTCTATCTCTCTCTCTCTCTCTCTCTCTCTCTATGTCTCTCTCTCTATGTCTCTCCCTATCTCTCTCTCTCTCTCTATGTCTCTCTCTCTATCTCTCTCTCTCTCTCTCTATGTATCTCTCTCTATCTCTCTCTCTCTCTCTCTCTCTCTCTCTATGTCTCTCTATGTCTCTCTCTCTCTCTCTCTCTCTCTCTCCATCACCCAGACTCTGCAGATGGGGATCCAGCATTTCTCTGGCCTGTTTGTGTTGCTGTGTGTGGGTGTGGGCGGGGCCTTGCTCACCTTGGCAGGTGAACACACCTTCTATCATCTGGTTCTGCCCCGACTCCGACGCACGCACACGTTACAGTACTGGTTACACACCAGCCAGGTGAGAAAACACGCTCACACTCGACAGCAATGCTTACAAACCAGCCAGGTGAGGTAACACACACTTATTTACACACACACACAGACTTATGTAACCACACCTGCCAGGTAGGACATCAGCATCATGGAAGGTTGCTCATCTGTTCAGCCAAGGTCTAGTGGCGTCCTCTGCTGTTCACTGCCTGTTATTACAGCACTGACTAAACAGCGTCAAACATACTGTAGATGTTTCTACAGTAACTGTATTTAGTAAGGTTTAAAGTCAGTATAGTAGTATGGTTATCAGTTTGTACAGTGATTAGTTCAATTAGTGGTCAGTGTTGTAGTATAGGAGTCAGTAGAGAAATTAGAATAGTTTTTGGTTAGTAAATGGTATAGTTTTTAGTAAGGTTATGGGTCAATGCAGTAGTATAGTTAGCAGTAGTATAGTCATTAGTCTGGTTAGGGGTCAGTATGGTAGTATAGTCAGCAGTAATATAGTAATTTGTCTGGTTAGGGGTCAGTGTAGTAGAATAGTTAACAGTAGTATAGTCATTAGTATGGTTAGGGGTCAGTATGGTGGTATAGTTAGCAATAGTATAGTCATAAGTCTGGTTAGGGGTCAGTATGTTAGTGTAGCTAGCAGTAGTATAGTCATTAGTCTGGTTAGGAGTCAGTGTAGTATAGTTAGCAGTAGTATAGTCGTTAGTCTGGTTAGGGGTAAGTGTAGTATAGTTAGCAGTAGTATAGTCATTAGTCTGGTTAGGAGTCAGTGTAGTGTATTCTAGTTGTGTATTTCTCACTTGAGTTTGTAATGATGAATGTCTCGTATGTGGCTCCTTCTGCAGAAGATCCACCGAGCTCTAAACACCACCTATGAGGATGTTGGGAAGGAGCTGAGTGGTATAGACCAGAGGTATCCCCTCACACACCTTACAGGCCTCACACACACCTCACACGCTTCACACATCTCTAGAACTATCTCATCTCCTTCCGGGGGGGGAACTGAACCGTAAACTGACCTGAGCTGTTTGTAATTCGTTTTCTTTGCTCTCTCCTCCTTCCTTTTCACTCCTTTCCCCTTCACTGTTCACTTCCTTTTATCCCCTTCTCTCCTACCCTCTCCTACTCCTCGCTTACCTCTCTAACCCCCCCCCCCTCCTCCCTCATTCTACCATACTCTCCTCCCCCACCCCCCTTCCAGCCCGTCCCCCTGTCTCTCTGACAGCTGCACCCTCCACAGGAAACAGCAGCCCCCTCCCCCTCCATCTCCCCCCCCACCCCAGCCTGCCCACCCTCCTCGCGGAGACACCCCCCGCACTTCCTCCCCCTCCCAGGAGCCTAAGGAGAGCAAACACGTGCACTTTGACCTGGAGACCCTCCATAGCTACCGTCTCCGCACGCACACAGCCTCCGTGCGGGGCCGGCCTGGGATGGTGGGCCGGCCGGGGCTGGGGCTGGGAGGCCTAGGGCTAGGGGGCCTGGGAGGTCTGGCCTCTCCTCAGATTAGCCTCCAGGCTAACGGTGGACCTGCCTCAGCCCTGCCCTCCCCAGGCTTGGTGCTGTCTGCTGTGGGAAACCGGGCCGCCCAGGCCTGCCTGTGGGAGGGGGAGCTCCAGGAACTCCAAGGAAGGATTGAGGTCTTCCGAACCCAGCTGAGAGAAGCCTTGGCCAGGAGGGCGGAGATCCAGACCAGCCTGGAGAGAGAGAAGATCACCCAAGGAAGAAGAGAGACCAGTCTAGAGAGAGACATGGACAGGGAGAGATCACTACAAACAGGGAACACTCTGGAGAGAGGAAGTGTCAGCCAATCGAAAGTCCTAGAGAGAGACCGGACCATCCAATTGCAAACCTTGAACAATCAACAAACAGGGAGACTCAACCAATCAGGTGTTTTGATTGGTATTGAGAGAGGGAAAAACAACCAATTAAACACCATCAACAGTTTGGATAGGGGACGAGCCAACCAATTACGTACTGTCAATACCCTGACTGGGGAAAAGATCATCCACTCACGTACCTCCACTAGCCTGGAGAGAGGCTGGGTCAACCAATCAGCAGCTGTTAACAGCACAGAGAAGGGGAGAACTGTCCAATCGCGTTCCACCAGCAGCCTTGACAGACAGAAGGCTAACCTATCACGTGCGCTGAACAGCCAAGAAAGGGCGGGAGCCAACTTACCCAATGCCGGACAAGAGATTTCAGCTCCTTTATGAGAGAGAATGAGGATTCAAACGAACATGAGCGTGCTCTAGGGTGGATCCTCTCCCCATCTATGGCGTATGAATGCTGTAGAATCTGAAAGTAGCCAATCAGAGGACTGGTGGGAGGGGCTCAGCTAACACTTCCTGTGGGTATGACTTTTTAAGAGTTTATGGGAAGATATCGTTCAGAGAGACTTCCAGAAATCTTTGCTGGACGCGTAGGACCTCAAGACTAAAGCTGTGACCCTTAAGACCCACGTTTCCTGTCAGGGGGTGTGAACGTAGCCCAGAGCCCGGGCTCCCAGTGTAAATTAGAGCATTTCAACTTTGCTGTGGTGTTAACTGATGTGTTCGCTCGCCATGGTGTCTGTAGGATATACCTGTGTGGTGGTTTGTGAGAAGGCCCAGCGCGGCTTCAGATATTTACGACCAAATTATGATATTTGAATTTCACCCTCCTCCACCTGCTTCTCTACCATGAAATGGCATATAAATATTATGGGATTTTATCATGTTGTTCATTCACATCTTTTGAAATAAACATTTATATACAGTTTGACCTGCACCAACTTACAACACTTATTTGTATCATGTGTCTTGTTTGATTTATGAAATACTTGATGCATGATATCAAGTTATACAAAGTTATAAGTATGGGAGTTTTGCGGCTGAGCGGTGAGGGTGTCAGGCTAGTAATCAGAAGGTCCCTGGTTTGAACCCTGGGTTTGCCAACATGACACTGAACCCGTGGGCAAACCACTTCTTGCCTCAGGGGGAATGTCCCTGTACTTGCGGTGAGTCGCTCTGGATGAGAGCGTCTGCTAAATGACTAAATGTGTACAGTGACATCAGCGCTCCCCTCATTTGCACTCAGTTCCTGGTTTACTTACACCCATGAGGCCACACGGGGGCGCTGAAATCCTCGCTCTTAATCAGGGCTGGGCAATTCCGGTCCTCGAAGGCCGCTGTCCTGAAGGTTTTAGATGTTTCCCTGGTCTAGCACACCTGATTCAAATGAACGGGTTGTTATCAAGCTCTTTGGAAGCCCATGAATGACCATTCATTAGAATCAGGTGTGCAAGACCAGGGAAACATCTAAAACCTTCAGGACAGCGGCCCTCGAGGACCAGGATAGGACACCCCTGCTCTTAATGATCTATCAGATAGGATGTAGAAAGCTACAGGCTTGGAGACCTCCACAGGTCATACTGGATCACTATACTGGATCACTTAACAGCCTTCAGTAATGTGGGTGTGCTTGATTTGGCATTAGGGCGTACCGTAAAGTACCGAGCCATCCTCGGCGTGAGTGATCGCAGCCCTGGTGGTCATCAGCCAGAGAGAGAACGTCATTCTAGATCAGCCCTCGAGCGAGGCCTCCTGTCAGCCGCCGAGTCTGGGGGACGTGCCAGCGTGCGTCAGTGACAGTCACATCCTTATTTCGGGACTTCCTTCTCACCGAGCGACTGTAACCTATCACTGCCCAAACGCACGCACGCTCTCTGTTAGAATCCTTTTTAGTGATCCCATATTTGCTGTTACAACTTTCATAGAATTAATACAATTGTTAGCTTGTGTCTGTGCTTTTGGAGTTTGTCTTGCAGAGAGGACGTGCTTTGAAGAGAGAACGTGCTTTAAAGTGGAGATAACCATTTGGTTGATCATCTGCAGGATGGGGGTTGTGTCCTGAAATCTAGGCCCAAACTCGATCAAGCCATAAGGCTTTGACAAGCACATTCTTACATTGCATTTGTGTTGATTGATGGACTTTGGAAGTGTATACACTTGTACACACCGCACTATACCTGATGCTGAACTGTGAACTATGTAAATGAACTGTGAGCTTTTCTAATAAAAAGAGGAGCCTCAGAGATGGACTTTGGGGAGAGCAGGCAGAGCAGGGGAGATGCCAAGAAGGGTGTCTCTGTCTGACTGTTCTCTCCAGGGGAGAGCAGGGGGGAGGCCAAGCAGGGCTTTCCCTGTGTCTGTTCTCTCCATGTTTGTTTCTGTCTCTGTGTCAAATGATAACCATGTATCCTTGTCCCATTGTTTGTTTGTCTACATTCGTATTGTTTTATTATGCTTTCATGTACTTTGTCTTTCTCCTTCGTGATCTACATTTAGATCTGAACCCAACACTCACTCTCTCTCTCTCACTCTCTCTCTAGGGGAGAGGTGAAGGAATCTGTGTGTTGGTGTCCCTGCTGTGACCTCAGCGCATGACGTCCTGAGGACCTCCATCCATCCATCTCCACGCTCCGGGTCTTATATGCTCTGTTTGTAGTCATCAAATAAACAGCAGACTCTTTGTCTCGCGGGCAGATGAACTGAGGGGAGTCGCCTGACTCGACGAATGAAAAATCCATCAGAACCCAATCTGCGCGTGTGCGTGGTCGCGAGCTGCCTCGCAGACGTGTGTGTGCCCATGGGTGTGTATGTGTGTGCAAGCACATGTGTGCAGTATGTGTGTGTATGCACGTGTGTATATGCGCGCGTGTGTATGCATGTGTGTGTAGGTGTGTGTATGCATGAGTGTGTAGGGGTGTGTATGCATGTGTGTGTATTCACGTGTGTGTATGCATGTGTGTGTATTCACGTGTGTGTATACATGTGTGTGTATGCATGTGTGTGTACGCATGTGTGTGTATGCATGTGTGTGTATTCACGTGTGTGTGTGTGTGTATGTGTGAACATGGAGGAGCCCGGGTCTGGAGATTCACCCGGGTAATTGGGTCAGCTGTGCGAACAGTCAGGAGACATTTTAATCAAGCCCAGAAAACCAATAGATCCCTCAGGCATTCAATTATGGTTCATGGGGTTAGGAGTTAGAGGTAAGACTAGACGACTGTTAGAAGTCCCTGTTCTAGGACTGATCTGGAAGTACCCTGCTCCTTGTTGCACTGATGTTATCAAAGAACCATGACTTCTGTTCTAGGACTGCTCTCTGGAAGAGTCTCTTTTCTACTACTGTTCAGTAAAAATAATTGTCCCCTGCTTTAGTACCGTTCTGCCCAGCCCGGCCCAGACGCCCATCCCAGACACTCTGCAGCAGGAGAGGGCTTGTGGATCCAAACAAGAGACTGTGTGTGGGAATGTGTGTGTGTGTGTGAGAGAGAGAGAGAGAGAGCAAGAGAGGGAGAGAGAGGGAGGGAGAGAGGGAGAGAGAGGGAGGGAGAGAGAGAGATAGAGAAACATGGTGCTGTGTATTCTAAAGGGATGTTTGTATGTGTGTGTGTGTGTGTGTGTGTGTGTGTGTTTACCGGATGGTAAATCCATGCAGACTTGCAGACAGACTCCAGTGTGAGTGATGAGTTTATTAGCTCCTGTGCAGCTGTGACCACTCACAGGGGTATGGGGGGGGCTTGAAGGGGAGAGAAAGGGGGTGGGAGGGGGAAGGGGGTTGGATCAGGAGTACCCTAGAGGCCAGTGGAGGGTTCCCTGGCAACCAATGACAGAACCTTCAATGGAGTGGCCCCATTCATCTAATGCTGCCACATAAAGAGAGAGAGAGAGAGACATAAGTGAAACAGGAGGGAGAACGACAGAGAGAGGAGAGGGGGAGAGGAAGAGAGGGGAAAGGGAGCAGAGAATTAATTATATTAGTTATATTTAGTTATATAGTTATATTATTATATTAGAATTATATTTTTCTCCCCTCTCCCAGGGAGAAGAGAAACAGAGAGAGGAGAGAAGGAAAGAGAGGGGAGGGGTGATGCTAAATGTGCATTTTGCTGCTTTAAGCTCCATATAAAGAATTCATAACCGTGGGAGCCAAGGTTCTGCAAAGGATACAGACAGTCTTTGACATGTATGCTCTTTCGCTCTCTCGCACTCACATCCGCCCATACAGCGAAGCGGTGGATCGCGTGCATGTCGAGTATCG
The DNA here is from genome assembly GCA_030340665.1 of Neosalanx taihuensis. Lineage (NCBI taxonomy): Eukaryota > Metazoa > Chordata > Actinopteri > Osmeriformes > Salangidae > Neosalanx > Neosalanx taihuensis. The sequence continues at coordinate 9,135,370 of CM059296.1, read as the reverse complement.
GTGAGGCAGCGACACAAAATACGTGCGGGAAAGAGCCGCGCGCTCTTTTACCGAATCCTCCAAGGCATGGCGGCACCGAGAAGCGCGTGGTCAGGCACCTGCCCCGCCCTTTGCTACAGTAAACAAAGAAAATCGCTAGTTTGATCGGTGATCGGAAATCCTTTCTCGCCTGCACTTGCACCTTGGCACAAACACATATATGATGAATAAAGTGTGAGGCTGGAGCAGAATAGCAAATGCTACCAGGACGAAATGTTTCTATCCAGGGACGATCCTTGAAAAGCCGCCACCTCTGATTCACGAGCAGCAGGGGTATTGGCTGCCCCTCTCACACACACACACACACACACATCCGAAATCCAGCTCTTTGTCTCGGTCAGCTCCGTGGTGCTGCCCCTGGATCAGGAATTCAGCGTGTGCGCGTGTGCGTGTGTGTGTGTGTGCGTCCGTGTGTGCGTGTGTGCGAAGAACAGACTGTCTCCTCCCCCATAAACACACACTCTCTCCTCCCCCTGTCCCCCCCCCCGCCCCCCAATGCCTTTGTGTGCGCGAAAAAACTGACTGCATTCCCGACACCGCGTGACGGATGCCTTACTGAGTGAACCCCCCGTTTCATTTCTTCAACCTTCATACCGAGAACCGGTGAGAACCGAAAGGGGGAGGAGGCACCGGTAGACGCACGTGAACGCCAGACTCGCCGGTCATTATTATTATTTTTTTTAACTCACTCTCGCCTAAAAAGGGGGGTGTAAAAGGCAGGGGGAAATTGGGACTTTTCACTATCAGCGACCGTCGCCTGTTCCCATCTGCATACCCCCCGCCCCCTCCCCATCTTCCTCTAGATCAGGTCTGGTCTGGTGGTTTGCGAGTCGCCCCTCGCTCACTTTACCGCCGCGGCGATCTCCGCACCTGTATCGGTATTGAGGGGGATCTTGGAATTGTGGCGTTTTTTTCCCCGCCGGGAAACAACAAAGACTGGAGATGGATTAAACGGTTCAGCGCCAAACTGGAGCAACACGCACGACCACGCCGGGGGGGAAGGGGGCGAAGGGACTCGGTGAATTCACGCACCCCGCGGGACAGAGGTGAGTATCCCCCCCCCCCCCTCCACTCCTTCGGCCTGCTTTAGTACGCCCCCCCCCCCCCCCCTTAACACGGAGATCAAGAGAGGAGGGGAGGAGAGGGACCAACAGAGAACCCGCAATCGCGGGAGCCTGGTCCGGGCGTCTCTCCCCGGGGTTCTATGCCCCTCGGACGATGGGTGGAGGTTTTGACATAAATGTGCCATATGTTGCATGGGGGTGGGGGGTGGGGGGGTGGGGGGGTTCCACGGCGGACCATATGTCCGCTGCTTCTCCGCAGTGCCCCGTTCAGCACCACGCACGTCGCGGACAGCGCCGTGGTCCTCATCAACCCTAGGCTGTGCGGTACAACCCCGCAAACCATGCATGACGGGATAGGACGTATCGGCTATAGGTGTCTGTCTCTCCCCCATATGGGGGGGGGGGGTTCTGGGAGAGGGGCGACGAGCAGGCATGGAATGTGTGTTTGCTCGTTAGGAGCGTTATCAACGGGTCGCCATGCAACGCCCACGCGGGGATGGATGGAGGTGTGGTGCGGGGGCAGGTTGGGTTCTCGGCCGCTAGCGGTTCGGTTCTCTGACAGAACTACTATCCGACAGATTGTTTCCGTCTTAGTGCAGGCTTGTTACCCACCCACCCCCACCTCCACCCCCGTCCCCAACACACACACACACACACACACACACACACACACACACACACACAGCATCCAGACACACACACACACACACACACACACATGCCCCCGAGGACAAAAGCTGTTGAGCTAGATAAACGAGCCCCTCTCAACTGCAAGAAGGGTTCATTGTGTGTGTGTGTGTTTGCATGTGCGATGGGCCCATGCATGTGTACATAGGCAGAGGAGATGCACTGCTCCCGTCTGCAGAATCTCTGTCGTGTCTCTGGTGTACAGTCACACTAGTGCTCCTCCCTGAGTCGGAGGGGCTGAATATTTGCTAAGCTGCCCCCCCCCCCCCCCATTCTGGAGTCTCTCCCATGTCTCTTCTTGCCTCTCCTATCCTCCCCTCTCCAGGCCTCTTCTCCCCCCTCCTCTCTACACTCTCCCCCTCCTCCTCTCCTCCTCTCCTCCTCTCCTTCACTTGCAAAATCCACACTCCGTCTCCTCTCTTCCTCTCCTCTCCCCCTCCCCTTCCTTTCCTCCTCTCTCGTCTCCTTCTCTCTCCTCTCGTCCTCTCCTCCGGTCCTCCCGTCTTTTTTCCTTGTCCCCACCTTCCCCTCTCAGGTCCTCTCCTCTCTTCATCTTCCCTTTCCTTTGCTCTCCACCCCTCCATTTCCCTTCCCTATTCTCTCCTCCTTCCCTCCCTCCGTTCTGTTCCCTCTGCCATCAGGGTTTTCTCTTGATAGATCGCTATCTGTGGTGGAAATTGGAAATGGTGAAAAGTCTTTGATTTGTCGGCTTATTTTTCTCTCCCTGCTACTCTTTCGCTCCCTGCTACTCTTTCTCTCTCTCTCTCTCCCTCTCTCTCTCTCTCTCTCTCTCTCTCTCTCCCTCTCTCCCTCTCTCTCTCTCTCTCTCTCTCCCTCTCTCTCTCTCTCTCCCCCTCTCTCCCTCTCTCTCTCTCCCTCCCTCTCCCTCCTACCCTCCCTCCCTCTCTTGGTCTGCCTCCGTCTGTCTCTGTCACTTACCCTCCCTGTCGCTTTCTCCCCCCTCTCTTCCTTCTCGTCCCTCTTTTTCTCTCCCCCCTCTCCTCCTTCTCGTCCCTCTTTTTCTCTCCCCTCCTTCCCCTCTCTCCCTCGCCCACCCTCAGGGTCGGCCCTTATCTCAGTGAACAAGGCGAGAGGGAGGCAGAGAAAAAGAGAAAGGGAGAGTTAGAAAAGGGAGATATTCAGCACTGTTTGGCTCCGCACCACGTGTGGCAGAGGGCGTGCGTGTGCGCGTGGGCGTCCACACCGTCGCCCGGCCATCTCAGTTGCATTTCAGTTCCTTCTGTTCACATCCTTGACTCTTCCTGGTTTGTCTTTCTCCCCAGCCTGTGACTGGCCTCAGCCTAAGATGATGTCACCCAAAAACAAGGCAAAGAAGAAACCACCCAAAGACAGCATGACGCTGCTGCCCTGCTTCTACTTTGTAGAGGTGTGTGTGTGTGAGAGAGAGAGTTTGTGTGTGTGTGACAGAGTTTGTGTGTGTGAGAGAGTTTGTGCGTGTGTGTGCGACAGAGTTTGTGTGTGTGTGTGTGTGTAAGAGAGAGAGAGTTTGTGCTAGTGTGTGTATCCATGAGAGAGTGTCTGTATGTGAGAGTTTTCTTTACTAAGATTTATTGGAACTGCCATGTGAAGGTTCTCACTTCAATGTTTGTCTTTTTGTGTGTGTGTGTGTGTTTAACGTGTGTGTAGCTCCCCATAGTTTTGTCATCTCTAGTGTCGCTGTATTTCCTGGAGCTGACGGACGTGTTGTCCCCAGCAATGGTGGGGTTCCGTTGCCATGACCGCGACCTCTCCATGCCCTACGTAGAGACGGGAGATGAGCTAATTCCTCTTCTAATGCTGCTGAGTCTGGCCTTTGCTGGCCCTGCTGCCTCGGTGGGTCTCTCTCTCTCTCTCTCTCTCTCTCTCTCTCTCTGTCTCTCTCTCTCTCTTTCTCTCTCTCTCTCTCTCTCTCTCTCTCTCTCTCTCTCTGTCTCTCTCTCTCTCTCTCTCTCTCTCTCTCTCTCTCTCTCTCTCTCTCAAACACACACACACACACTCACACAGACGCACGCACGTACACTCAGGCACACACGCTCATGTACGTATACGCAAACACACACACACACACACTCATACCATCCCACACACATATGCACACACACATGCACTCCAACACACATACACGCCTACAAACACACACACACAAACACATTCACAAATGCACAAACCCGAAAAGCTTGATGCTGTACATTTTCGGAGAGGATTGAACACTGACAAATCCAAGCATCCAAGCAAGGTGGGATATCTTGAGTCCTCACGTTAAGTAAGGAACCTCCCAAATACTACTGTAAGATTTTCTGAAAGGATTCAGCGTTTTGCTCAGATTGTTAAACTGATATTGCCATATGTCAAGGGAGTCATGTGGCTAGGCGGTAAGGGAATTGGGCTAGCAATCAGACGGTTTTAAGTTGGAATCCCAGCCGTGCCAACGTGATGTTGTGTCCTTGGGCAAGGCACTTCACCCTAATTGCCTCCAGGGGAATTTCCCTGTACTTGTTGGAAGTCGCTCTGGATAAGAGCGTCTGCTAAATGCCTAAATGTCAATGTAAATTTGACCAATTTCATTTGCAGTACCACTGATCAAATTACTGAAGGAGCTCTCGGCTCTGCTGAAATACAATACGCAAATACACATGCATGAACACACACATGCTGTTTATGTACACATAATGTGACTTACATACACACTTGAATGATACACAGTAGGCACACTCATTGCACTGACCCACATATACACAAACACAGCAACACACATGCATATGCAAGCACGCACTCTCGCATGCAAATACGTACCCGTGCACAGACGTGCGCCCCGGCACACACACTCACCCAGCGCGCCAACGCACACGCTCGCACATGCAGCTGAAGGCAGTCGCTCAGATGCACGCATCAAGTCCGTTCACAGATCAATGCGCAGCCATAAACACACACCTGACATAGAACAACACACACTGATCGCCCCAGCACGGTTAGAGAGAGAGTCAGATCAATAAGCACTAAGGAATCTGCATCAGGAAAGCAGATAGCAACACACACCTCTCATTAATCAACCTGATTACAGGCCCTCATCAATACCCTCTGAGCAGCCCTTCAGCACACCTAGACCACCACCCCCCTCCCCCCGCTCTTCCCCCTTCATCCTCAACGCGCACACTCAGTGTCGATCTCCCTCCCTCCCTCCCCCTCTCTCTCTCTCTCTCTCTCTCTCTCTCTCTCTCTCTCTCTCTCTCTCTCTCTCTTTCTCTCATGTATTTTCTCCTTCCCTCTCTTCCTTGCCCCTCTCTCTCACCGTGTCTTCCCTTCTTTCCTTCTCCTCATCCCTCCTTATTGTCCCTCTCCTCCTCTTCCTCTCTCTTTCCATCTCCCTATCTCTCTCAATCTCCATCCGTCTCTCCCTCCCTACTCTCTTTCCATGTCTCTACCCCCTCCCTCCCCCTCTCACTCCCTCCCTCCCCCCCCCCCACCTCCCTCGCTCCCTCTCTGTAGATCATGATAGGGGAGGGGCTGATGTACTGCATGCAGTCCAGGCTGAAGCTCCGCCCCAAAACAGAGAGCAGCATCAACGCGGGCGGCTGCAACTTCAACTCCTTCCTGCGACGAACCGTTCGCTTCGTGGGTACGTTCCGACGTTTGGCGGCTTCTAGGTGTGGAAATCACGACAGAACATGAGTTGTGTTTAAATGCCGATGAGTAGATGTTTGATCCGTGGGTTTGTCCATAAACCGTCCGGTTGGGTCACCTGCTTGTGTCCCTGGTGGATAGCTGTGCTTCGCAACCTTTCATCTCTTACCTCTCATCTCGCACTCTGCCTCCCCCCCCCACCACCTCTCCTCTCTCTTGTCCCCCTCTCCTCCCCCGGGCATCCCAGGTGTTCATGTGTTCGGTCTCCTGGCGACAGCCCTGGTGACAGATGTGATCCAGTTGGCTACCGGTTACCACGCCCCTTTTTTCCTCACCGTCTGCCAGCCCAATTACACGGCAGCGGGAGTGTCATGTGACCAGAACACTTACATCACCCAGGACATCTGCGCGGGGAAGGACCAGTATGCCATCATGTCTGCGAGGTAGACACACACACACACACACGCACACTGACAATCGATCACATCCTCACACATGCACATACAAACACTCATACATCCATTCACAAACCTAATTGACTTTGAACTGTGAATATATTGTTATTAATCTGAAAACATCACAGCATATGGGTACCCCAGATGTTTTCATTTGATATAAAAACACATGAATGTGGTAGATTATGGCTTAATGGTTGCTCCCCAACAGGGATAATCTGATTGTCAGTTTGATATAGCGACACAAGCCAGGTCTTACTGACAGATTAGATTTGTGATTCAGTTTGTTATGACAACAGCCCCAGAGTGCCTCCACATGAGTCAGTCGTGTTTGAACTTCACACACACACACACACACACACACGCATGCACGCACACTCGCACAAATGTACATGGAAGCGTGCACACACACACACATGCTTGCACACACACTAGCACAAACACATACATGCATGCATACACACTTGCGCAAATAAACGTACACACGCGCATGCGCATGCAAACACGCTAGCGCAAATACGCACACACGTGCGCACACTAGCACAAATACATATGCGCGCGTGCATTCCCGTACACGCATGCGTACACACTTACGCAAATATACTTCCACACATGCATTCCCACACACGCGCGCGCAAAGTGTATATGAACTAGCCCAAATACACATGCGCGCGCACACACATCCGACATCCCTGTCCTCGTTAACATACACTTCAAGGACGTTCCCTCTCCTTGACTTTCACAGATACACACACAGATAGCCATCCGACTGCAGAAAATAACCAAAGGATGACCGAAAATAAACTCTTTATGAGAGAATCCATGCGTGACTTTACATCAGGACTTCAGGGAACATACTTTCAGAGACACAGACTCTCTGTTGGTTCTCTAACTCTACAGCGAATGCATAAAGTCAAACCTTTTCCCCTCTTCTCCTCTCTTTCTCTTTCTTCCGCTCTCTATCTCCCACCAGGAAAACGTTTCCATCCCAGCATGCAACGCTCTCTGGCTTCGCTGCTGTGTATATTTCCGTAAGATCTTCCTGTGTTCTTCAATTGTGTTGACTTTTTTTATGTTTACATTTGTGTTTAGTTCTCGCTATTTCCATGGCGACACGGTCATTATGCTGGTGATCTGGTTGCTGGTTAGTGAGCAGCCGGTAAACGAGCTAGTGAACTGGTACCTACTTAGTTTGGAGATGGTTACCTACAGTTAGCAGGTACCTCGTTTGCTGGTACCTCGTTAACTGGTACCTCGTTAACTGGTACCTCGTTAACGGGTACCTAGTTAGCTGGTACCTTGTTAACGGGTGGCTAATTTGCTGGTTGTGAGCCAGTCCTCATCCAGCCAGCCCTGGTGGTCAGGGCTGTGAAGCGCAGCAATGCTTGGCTTGACTACGCTAGGAGGGGACGCATCGCTGACGCCTCACCGAGCCCAGTGTTTGCTCGTTAAGATTCTTACAATGGAGAGAGGAGGGTGGGAGGAGGAGAGGAGAGAAGGCAGAGGGATGGTGAGAGGCAGAAAGGGAAAGAATGCGAGGTGGGGAGGAGAAAGAGGGAAGCAGAGGAGGATAAGGACAGGAAGATGAGCTGAGCATGTCACACACATTCTGTACGCATGTTGACACTCCCCACTATGGACTGGAATATAACAGCTATAGTCTGGAATATAACAGCTATGGTCTGGAATATAACAGCTATGGTCTGGAATATAACAGCTATGGTCTGGAATAAAACAGCTATAGGCTAGAGAAAGACACTGTAGGTTAGAGTATAACAGCTATGGTCTGGAATATAACAGCTATGGTCTGGAATATAACAGCTATGGTCTGGAATATAACAGCTATGGTCTGGAATATAATAGCTATGGTCTGGAATATAACAGCTATGGGCTAGAGTATAACACCTATGGTCTGAATATAATAATACCTCATTTAGCAGACGCTTTTATGCAAAGTGACTTACATTAAGTACAGGGACATTCTCCCTGAGGCAAGTAGGGTGAAGTACCTTGCCCAAGGACACAACATCACATAGCCAGGGTTCTGGATATAACAGCTATGGGCTACAGTATAACAGCTCTGGTCTGGAATATAACAGCTATGGTCTGGAATAATAGCTACTGTATAGGCTGGTAAATAACACTGTAGGGCTGGAAAATAACAGTTATAAACTGGAATATATCCATATCCAATCCAGGTTCTTGAGGCCACTGTCTTGACATTTTTAAATGTTTCCCTGCTAGAGCACACCTGATTCTAATGAATGGTGATTAACAGGCACAGACCTTTATAACAACCCTTTTGTTAGAATTGGACACCCTGCTATCACAGGTATAATCTAGGCCCGACTTCCCATGATTCTTTGTGCTTGTGTAGAATCCATGGACTCATGGACAGACAGGACACCAGTGGAGGCTAAATGATGCAGCCAATAGGAATAAAGTATATATGTCTAGTAGTGACTGTAGTACAAGTATGTACAGTCGAATTCCATTGGGCTGCTGTACAGAAATGATGACCACTGACCAATGATGAAGTGTTTTACAATCCCTCACACATTTGTGGTTAAGAGAGACGAGTTTTGGGAAAGTCATTCAGTTCATTCGGCAGCATGTCCCACTGATCGGCTGAACTCCAACTTTCCGTCACCGTGACGACGTGGTTTGCCCCTTAACCTGGAAGTGCTTTCCCTTGGGTCTCTCCCCTCAAACAAACACAACGTCCGGGTTCCCCACTCAGGCTATAAACCAGGAGAGTCCTCGTCCTCGAGGGCCACTGTCCCGACATTTTTAGATGTTTTCCTGCTCCAGCAGGCCTGATTCTGATGAACGGGTTGTATCAAGCTCTGTGGAAGCCTCATAATGACCCATTCATTAGAATCAGGTGTGCTGGAGCAGGGAAACATCTAAAACTGTCAGGACAGCACCCCTCGAGGACCAAAATTGGACACCCCTGCTATAGACTCAATTGAACTCTAGTCATCTCCGTTAGTTGTCTATCTATTCCCCCCCCCCCCTGTTATCCAGTTTCCCATCAGTTTGCTTGTGCTTTCTAACCACAGACTGTCTGATGGGTGCGTTTCTGCGTGTGTGTGCGTGTGCGCAGATGTACTTCAACGCCAGTATCAGCGGCAGCACCAAGCTGTTGAAGCCGTTGCTGGTGTTCGGCTTCTGCATGGCAGCTGCCCTGTCCGGCCTCACTCAGATCACCCAGCACCGCAGTCACCCTATAGATGTGTACGTGGGCTACGTCATAGGAGCAGGCATCGGAGTCTATCTGGTAAGGACGTTTGTTTTGCATGTGCGCGCGCGCGCGTTGTTCACGTTAACCTGTTTACGTGTATTTTCCAGCGCCTGACTTATTAGCATGCGGATGTGTTATTGTGCGGGGGGTTGCGCAGTGCGCAGGTGAGTGTCGGCACACGGTGCGTGCGCGCGCGTACCGTGCGCGCCTGTGGGCGGGCTAGCACACGATCCGGAGTGTGTCGGCGCGAAGCAGTCACGATTGATTTGAATCGCACGTTGGCGTCGGTTTTGCGACAAAACAGACGAGTTGTCTCTCATTACGTAACCCCCCCCCCCCTCCCACTGCTCCTCTCCTCCATCTCTCAACAGAGCCACTCTTTACATGAGCTTTTAGGGAACACGCTAAATATAACTTTTTATTTCTATTACAGCGAGAGGATGAATGAATAATTCCGTAAGCTTTCTGTAGATCCAGATTTGGGGGGGGGGGCAGAACGCAGGGCAGAACGTAGTCTTCGTTGAACGTAGTCTTCGTTTATTAGATTATTAAGGTTCTTCCAGAGAAATGTAACAGGAAGAAATTCCCCTCGGACTGATCAAGGAAGCACACTGCAGTCTTTCTTCTCGGGCCTTTCTCTCCCCGTCAACCTCTCCTCCTCCTCTGATGCGTCCCTCTTCTTACGCCACCCTACTCTCCTCCCTTTTTTCCTTTTTCCTCTCTCGTCCTCCCTCCCCTCCCCCCAACCCCTCCTCCCCGCCCCCGCCCCTCAGGCTCTGTACGCGGTGGGGAACTTCAAGGCGTCCGAGGAGGACTGCCCCTCCCCGCCGTCGCGGGCCTCGTCCAGCCAGCAGAAGGACCCCCTGCGCCTGCTGACCCAGCGCAGCCACGACTCCCTCTACAGGAAGAACGGCCGCTCGTCCGAGAGCCGCGAGGAGCTGGGCGCTGCGCTGGGCGGCTCGGGGGGCCGCAGCAAGGTGCGGCGGGAGAAGGCCTCCCTGGCGTCCCTGAAGCGTGCCAGCGCTGACGTGGAGCTGCTGGCGCCCCGCGGGCCCATGGGAAAGGAGACCATGGTGACGTTCAGCAACACCCTGCCCCGGGTGGCCAACGGGAACAGCCCTGCCTCCCCCTCCGAGGAGCCAGCCACCCAGCGGCACATGACCTTCCACGTGCCCTTCGACCCCCAGAGGTCACGCCAGCTGGTGTCGGAGTGGAAACAGCGCTCGCTGGAGCTACGCAGCCAGAGCTTGCGAGACCCGGACGACGAGGATGAGGGGGGGCCGGAGGGAGGGCAGGGGGGTCAGGAGGGGGCTGAAGGCGGGACGGAGGGGGAGCAGGGCATGCCCTCCTCCCTCTACCCCACCGTCCAAGCTAGCAGGGGCCAGGCGGTTGCCACGCCGACGGTGGGCGGGAACAGGGTGGTCGTGGCTCCTCCCCTCGTCCACATCCCCGAAGAGGCGTCCCGCCCCCCACCGGTCTCTCCGAAGAGCGCTAAGACCAGAGCGAAGTGGCTGTCGCTCACCGAGGGGGGAGGGTCCCGGGAGGGAGGGCCCAGAGAGGGTCCCATCGCCGTGACGACCCCACGGGTGCCAACCACGATCCCGAATCAGCAGCCCAATCAGCCGCGAGTGATGCAGGTAGAGACCAGAAAGTGTTTCTAATCGTGTTTGTTTAGTTCCAGGATGAATAGAAATGTGATCGGTTGTTGCTTCTTCTCCCAGGTGATCGCCATGTCCAAGCAGTCCGGCCACGGACCAATCACGTCGTCGGCCAAGACTTCAGAGACCGCCTCTTCCTGCGGGGGCGGGTCCTCCAACGGGTCGGAATCTCCGTATTACCGGATCCCCTCGGACCGGGACAGCTGCAGCGGCAGTAACCCCGGCAGCATTACCGGGAGCGTTACCGGGAGCGTTACCGGGAGCGGCAGCATCGTCACTATCGACGCCCACGCCCCACACCACCCGGTGGTGCGCGTGTCGGCCGGTAACGGGAAGCCCTGGGAGTGGCGGAACACGGTGAGCGGGAGCATGATGAGCGGGGACTCCCAGGACCACCAGAGGGGGGCGCTGCAGCGGCAGGAGAACGTCAGCCGGGAGTACCGGGAGTACCGGACCCTGTCGTCCATCAAGACCGACTCCCTCTGCTCCTCCTCCTCCGCACCCGGCGAGGGCGACCACGCCCCGCTCCCGCCGCCGCCCCACCCGTCCTCCCCGCTGCCCCCCGCCCTCCACCACCTCTCCTCGCCCCCGCTCCCGCCGCCGCCCCACCCCTCCCCCCTCCCTCCCCCGCCGCACCCCTCCTCCTCCTCCCCGCTGCCCCCGCCGCCGCACCCCAACTCCTCCCACCTCCCGCCGCCGCCCCACCCGGACCTCCTGTTGGACAGTCACTCCCACGCCCTCTCCCGCGCCTCCACCCTCCCCCGCCGGCCCCCCGCCTCTGTCCACAGCCACGCCGAGCAGGAACACTACTACAAGACCATGCAAAGCGAGCGGAGGTTGTAACCACGACGACCGACCGGCAACACACGATCCTCATAAACCAGCTAACAAAAAACAAAAACCAGTTGAATGATTTTTTTCTAGTTTGTGGGAACGTTAAATGGTCGACCAGTCAGGCAGCCATTTTTTATTCTGTACAGCAGGGGTCTCAATCTCGTGCCATCGACGAGCCAAGAGGGGGCAGGTTTTCGTGTCACGCAAGCACGACACCAGCTGATTTCACGAACGAGTTTCTTTACTTGGTGAAATCAACTGGTGTCGTGCTTGGTTGACACGAAAACCTGCCCCCTCTTGGCCCTCTAGCACGAGTTTGAGTCCCCTGCTGTACCGTGCTTGGGGAGGGAGGGAGGTGTTCATTGCCATGAGAGGTGAAGATTGAAGTTGCCATCGGGAGGGTTAGGATGAGAGTGAAGGGAACCAGACAGGGAAACATACTGTACATACTGTAGAGGTGTTTAAAGAAGCGAGAGAGACAGACCTCCCTGGGTGTGTCTCCGCTCCCACACACACACACGCACGCACGCACGCACAACCTCCTCAGACTCCTTTCTACTGTGGCCTTTTTTTCTGCACCTCAGTGGACCTGACCTGAACTGAATTGGGAAGGAAAAGAAGGGAAGAGGATAAAAAATATGATAAAAAAAGAGGAGTCGAGGTAGTCACAAACGACCTAAGCAGTGGGGCTCATCGCCTCGTGCGTTGGGGAGATGAAAGGAGCGTGACAGAGGAGGGACGAAGGAGGGAGGGATGGGAACAACCCACTGGTCACCTTAGGTTCCCTATTCCCCTCCACCACAGACCCCGGACCTCCAGGACGGACTGAGGGGCGGACAGGAGACTGTCCTGAACGTGAGATCGGGCCGATGAGGAGGGTCTGGGGACCAGTGGACGCAACGGGAGCGCTTTTAACTCTGGATCCTCGACTCCCCCTCTGACAGAGGAGGCCGAACGCTGAATTTGGCGGAACGCGCCAGGAAACGCGCCGTTTGAGCACGCCACGGAATGCGGGCAGGGAAACTGTACAGTCTGTGGTGCGTGTGTCAGTGTGGAAGGAAGAAGGAGTGTGGGGGGGGGGGGGGGGGGACGACTTTGCGTGACCGTCTCTGAGTGGATTACCGCTGTAGACAACGGAGGATGGGGGAGGGGTGAGGTGGGGGGGGGGGGACTGTGGGCTAGGGGAGGGGGTGAGGGGGCAGTGGAGGCGGTGGGGGAAGTGGGGGCTGGGGACAGGGTGAGGAGGGGACCGGAGAGGGGTATAGACCTAACCCTAACCCTGCACAGAGGGACTGTTCACCCATGGAGATGTCAAACAAGAGAACTGCTCCTCATTTCGTTTTCTGTACAAAGCCATTTGCAATAACGACACACCAGTACATTGGTTTGTATTTCGTTTTAGTATTTTTTTGTGGACAGCCGAACTCTGAACCTGTAAGGATTCTCACGCTCAACTCTCTGTCATGTTGGGAGTGTCGAAACACAAACTTGGACGCCTGCCGTAAAGACTCTGTCCGGTGAGGGGGGAGCGCGGGGGGGGGGGGGGGGGAGCGGGGGGGGGGGGTGTTGCTGTTCCCTAGTTTGAGAATGAGCTTAGTTTCGTCGTGGATGTTCTTCCCCTCTGGTACGGAGTGTATTGATGCCGTTGCTCGTCTGTGCGTGCTGCATGTGTGTGTGTCGGGGTGGGGGGGGGGGGGGGTGGGGGGGGGGTTGGCAGGGGGGGGGTGGGGGAGGGGGGGCTCGTTAGTGTACTGTTACGGCTCAGCAGCATAACGTTCAACGCAGTGGTCCCCAACCCTGGTCCTCAGGACCCACTGTCCTGCATGTTTTGGATGTTTCCCCCTTCCCACACACCTAATTCTAATGCATGATCGTTTACCAGGATTCTTCAGAGCTAGATAACGACCCATGCATTAGAATCAGGTGTGTTGGAGCAGGGAAACATCTAAAACATGCAGGACAGTGGGCCTTGAGGACCAGGATTGGGGACCACTGCGTTAACAGACAGGAAGGCTGCCATTCACACGCTGACCAGACCAGCATTTGGCTTCTTTTGTATCGTGACTATAAAAAAAAAAGAAGAAAAAAAAAGACTTCAGCCGAATATTATCAAATGACTTGATGGTTCTCTTTTCCTATGGGCTGCTGTTTGATTTGGGGGTTCCTTTTTTTAAACTGTGGTCATACGTGTAACAAGTGACATCATATTAGTAAATAAAGAAACAAGTGTTTTAAAAAAAGGTCTGTCAAAGGTATTTGCTTGTAAGTAAACTTGCTTAAGTAATGAGTTTTGGTGGAGCGCTTCTCCTTACACCCACAGATGGCTCGTTTGATGATGTCAGTAGAGGGTTGGGCCACACTAAAAATAGTCTTTATTGATTCACACAAACATACATACAGTGAAAACATGCACACGCTGTTCAAGCACACAATATACACACATTTCTACTGTACAAACACACACTGCAGTGTATTCTGGGTCCCTGATGACTGATACTCCCAGCCTAGTCTTTGCAAGGAAGTGTTTGTATTTGGATTCGCTATACAATGAAACGTGTGTGTGTGTTTTAATTAAACGTGTGCGAGTGTGTGGGGGTCTTCTAAAGAAAAGTAAGAGTCTCAGTTGAAATGGTGTCTGTTTTAAATAAAAGTACTTACAGCATTGGTCTGAGATGAAGGTATGGACAGTGTGTGTGTGTTTGTGTGTGTGTGTGTGTGTGTGTGTGTGTGTGTGTGTGTGTGTGTGTGTGTGTGTGTGTGTGTGTGTGTGTGTGTATACTTCTCTAGAGCATTGGTCTGTTAGATGAAGGTATGGACAGTGTGAGTGCAGAATGGTGTGTTGAATCCAAATGACAGCAGCCAGCCTGTGAGTCAGCCTCAGCACAGACAACAGGCAGGAATGCTCTCTCTCTCTCTCTTTCTCTGACTCTCTTTCTCTATCTTTATCTCTCTATCGCTTCTCTTTCATTCTGTCCATTCCTGTCTCTTGTTCTTTCTCTCCTTTCCATCTCTCCAATCTGTCTCTTCGCGTTCCCCTTCTCGCCTCTGTTTCGCTCAATCTCTCTTTTATTCACGCGTTCGCTCTCTTTCTCTCACGTTGTCTTTTTTGGGGGATTTTCAAAGTATTCTCGTTCTCCCCCTCTTCTCTGCGTCTCTCTCACGCGCTTCCCATAACACTCTTCTCCTTCCTCCCCACCCCTCACCCACGCTGTCACAGTTTCTCTCTCTTTCCCTTCATCCTGCTCTCCAGTGCTGCCTCTCTACCTCTCTCTCTCTCTCTCTTTCTCATCCTCTCTCGGTTGTCTTTTGTTCGCTCAGTTGCTATAACTCACTCCTTTTCTCTCACTCTGGTTTTCTAATATTTTTCTCACCCTTCTCTTTCTCCTCATGTTCTCACACTTCTATAGTTCTGCCTTGAGTGATTGTATTGCAAGTGTATAGGGATAGAAATGTTGTTTTCTTGATAGATGCAGGGAGAGAGAGAGAGCAGCAATGAGCCCAGGCCAGATTTCAAACCAGTTTTCTGTGGTAAGGCCTTCGCTGACATCCACACATCATCCACACGTATCCAGTGGACCCCCTCACATTTGCTATCCATCCCTTGCTATCAGTCTCCCTCCCTTCACTGTTCTGTTCGAAGGCTCTTTCTCTCCGCCCCTTCATGTCTTTATGTTTGTCTCTCTGTCACTCTGTGTTTCCATCTCTTTCTCTACTTAGTGGATGAACACACTGGTGTGGAGATCTTGGAAGACTTGGGGGAAGCAAAGA
>CM059296.1:9075000-9117500 GCA_030340665.1 Neosalanx taihuensis | reverse complement strand
TTCTGAATGTCTCGAATATGACCTAGAAGGGGGAAATTTTACAAAAAACTAAGCATTCAATACGAAAAACAAAATCACAGGGAGTTAAGGCTCAGCGGTCAAGGCGTTGGGCTCTCGATCGGACGGTTGTGTGTTCGATTCCCGGCTGTGACGCTGTGTCCTTGGGCAAGGCACTTCACCCTATTTGCTTCAGGGATGTCCCTGTACTTGTATGCTCTGAATAAAAGTGTCTGCTAAAATGAATGTTTATTTATTTATTTATTGTATTCTTCACTGATTCCATCTAAATCTGAAAAGATATTCTGTCCAATGATTACACATACGCACCCACTGATAAAAAAAAATGAAAAATGAAAACCTTGACAAGGATGGACCATCTGGTTACCATCGCACACTACACCAAAGGAAAGGTCATGACCCAAGGAAATTAACCCAGCCTGGAGTCCTTTGAAGAGGCATTCCTCCTGTTAAAATCCACCAAGAAGACGGATGTCTTCTCTAACAGTAAACAAGAGAGCCCAGCCCCTCCCACACCTACCAGCTCCACCAACCAGTTGAAGGAGAGCGTAGCCCCGCTGGAACTGGATTCTGCTGAGTTCAAAGAGCTGATCCAGGTCAGTCTGTCCGAGGTGCCAGACAGCACTTTATAGCAGCTCAAGAGAGACAACCAGGCTTCTCCATCGGACTTCAGAGGAAGTCTACAGGCACTCAGACAGGAATACCGGTGTTCTCAGTGCTCCGTTAGCTCAAACAAAAGAGAATGCTGAGAAGAGAGAAAGGAAATTTATCAGCCTCCACAAAGACAAAGACAGGTCCACAGACACCGGCTCCTCCTGCCAGTGTCCCAAAACCCCTGTGTTGTCTCTGTCCCACCCACTCTACGCAGCACCCAACCCAACATTACCTCTCCAGGGGGAAGTCATGTGGCGCAGTTGGTCAAGCAGACTAGCCGGTTCGAGCCCCGGCTGTGTCATCATGACGTTGCACTCTTGGGCAAGGCACTTCACCCTACTTGCCTCAGTGGGAATGTCCCTGTACTTGTCGCTCTGAATAAGAGTGTCTGCTAAATGACCTCATGTAAATGTAACATCTCATCAGTCACACAGCAAGCTGCTAACAGACTTACCACACCCAGCTTCCCCCTACTCCTGAAGAACAAACCCCCCCCCCCAAGTGGTCCTGCTGGACGATTCAAATGGGAGAAAAGTGAAGCAGGACAACCTCTGGCTCTGCTACCTCTGAGTCACAGAGATGCCCCATGCTGTGTACCAAGCTGCTGTCTGGCTAAGGTGTCCGGTAAACATTCCCAGCGAAACAGAACAACGTGGAACTATACTGTTTTCAGTAGTTACAGAAATAATAGCAACTTATACAGCGGTAACATTTCTGAAAATAGAACACCTCCATGAAATGCGTTCAGTTATGAATTTGTTGTTTTTGTTGGATTATTAAAAAAAAAAATCCCTGACCATACAAGTTCATTTTGATTGTTTTCAGACGCGTTCGTTTCACGTAAATTGCTGGAATGTACAGGGTCTTCACGTCTCAACCTTGGAGCTGAAGCGTGGAAACCCTCAATTCATGATCCAAGATGCTGATGTAATCGCGCTGACAGAAACATGGTGTCGAAATAATCTGCTCGCTTTCTATTCCCCAGGATGCAATGATATCATGGGGCAATCAGCTGACCACATGTGCAAGGGAAGACCATTAGGGGGATCTTGGTGCTGTATAAAGAAGGTCTTTGCCATAATATATCACCAGTTAAACGGTAAATCCTATATCTGGTTAAGGTTAGATCGAACACCGGGCATCATTAGGGACGCAACCTTACTGGAGGGAAGGTGTTGGTTTGCAGTCAACACGTTGTCACTGACGTCCCTATTGGGGTAGATGGTGGCGGTTCTTGTAGCGGCCTCATCAAGGAGCTTTGTGTGATTTTTGTGTTAGCTACATGATCATTTGGATAAATTTAGCTGTACTGATGTATATGACTCTTTGGTTTCCTAGGTAACATTCAAAAAGGAAACAAATGAGTTAATAGGCAAAATGAAAGACAAAAAGTCATAGATTGTGAATAGCAGCAACTACATGTAAAAATAAGCCATATTTAAAGATGTAATTGATAATAGTTTGATCATTAATAATTAATTAAATATTTGATAAGAAATGGATCATCAATCCATAATTTAACAAAAGGAGCAGATTTTAAATTTTTATTTTGTATATTTGTGATTCCCAAAGCGATTCCTCAGTGTGATTTTGGGTATTGTTTGTTGGACTCCATAGATGAGCTTAGACTTCTGCTAGTCTGGTCTTGATGAATATCCCACACATACGTGAAAGCTTGTGTAACTTGAATCAATAAGGGTTACAAAAGGTTCTCCTTCTCTAATCTTTCAATTTAACTGATCACATTTAATACATTTAAGATTATCTGGCAAAATGTATAATATACTGACCTCAATAATCATTTTATAAACACCCTTTTATACTGTTGCTTTGACCAAATAAACATTTGTTCTTTCATGCTGATATAGACCATAAAAAAAGACAAGGGGTAGAGACAAAGTAACAGAGGAAAAGAGAAACCCATTAAGTCCAAATCACAGTAAAAGATGGGTTTGTGTTTGACATTCCTGCGTGAGCGGTAATCTACCAGGGCCACATGTTCCAGGAGTGCTGGTTCAGATGAAGACACGCTGGAGGGCACCAACTCCTGTTCAGTGACATCACACCCCTCATGTTTATTCAGTGTTCCTGAGCAGAGCCAGAGGCACGATGAACTGCATGTAGATCTGTCACACACGCATACACACACCCACACACCGAATACATGCACGCAAACACATATGGAAATGCATGTTCGCACTTCATGTACAGATGCTGACACGTACACACTTGAACATGCCAACACACATACACTCACACACACACACACACACACACACACTGAGGTAATGTGTAGCTCCTTGGTAGGGATGAGAGTTTACCCTGAACTACAGTCAGCTCAGACAGAAACAGCAGTGACCCTTATCTGTCAGCCATGGTTACGATGATGTCATGACAGACGCACATGAATACAAGAAGACTGTTTTGTTCATCATTATCTGTCATTTGTGTGTAAAAGTTGAAAAAAATGAAGAAAAGATGCATTTGAGTGTGTTAAACAGAGGTGTGTGTTTGTGAGTGAGTGACTGTGTGTGTGTTGGAGAGAGGGAGTTTGTGTGCGTGCCTCAGTGAGTCATAAGAGGCCGTGGATGTGCAGAACCCAGAACCCCATCCACTTTGCAATTCGTTTGTATGCATGCGCATTTGTGCAAATGCATGTGGGAATATGTGAGTGGGGAGACCGAAGACTGTGTCTTAGAGATAAGCTCCTTTCATTCTCTCCAACTTCTATATACAGACGCCTCCCCTCTTCCCTCCCTCACCCAGTCTGTTCCCCTCCCTACAGCCCCTTAGCAACCCCTTACACACACCCCCACCCTCCTCCTCCAGCCTCCTCTTACATTCTTTACACAGGCAGATCCGTTCTCATCTCCCTAACTTCTCACCTAGCCTAGTACTATGCCCAATGCAGGGGTGGACTGGCCATCTGGCATACCGGGCGTCGTCCTGGTGGGCCGTTGCCCCAATGTGGGCCGGGGCCGGATCAGTTAGTACCGGGCCGCCGAAGAAATACGATAATTAATAACAATGTATTATTTCGAAAAATTACCGGATGCTCTCGGTTAAATGTCGGTCACTTGAGCGTCAAAAATTTAACCCACAAGTTAGAAAAACGAGTAAGAAACTGACGTCTTTGGGAATCGCTGGCTAGCTCGCATCGGACTACAGTGGACTCACGTCTCATCACGTCACCCCCCCCACCCCCCCCCCCCGGTCGACAGAAAATGCCAGGGCTGAATTTTGGTCCCAGTCCACCCCTGTGCCCATATAGACTACAAGGAACAGGCCTACCTTGGTTCTAGATCCGTGCTTGATTGGTTCAAGCCTATTCTGAGCCTGGTCCTGGCTTCCTCGAAACATCTTAATAGTCTTATAGTCTGGTTCAACAACAGTCTAACCCAGTCCAAACCCAACCCTGGCCTGGTTGGTAGTCGCCCAATACCAGTCTGTTCCAAGTGTGGGTCTTTTCAAGTCTTTAGTCCAGTTTCCACTGCTAGCTCTGCCCCTGCTCTTCTCCAGCAAAGTTGTTATACGCTTTAAATTTAGGAGACTGCCGGTTTCCAAGGTGACGCCTTAAAATCTCCATTGTGAGACTGCTCTCCACTCTACTCTTACTTCAGAGAGACGTCAACCCTAGTATCAGCTTTACCAAATTTGAATTTCACGTTTGAATGCTACTGTACTAAGACTGGGTTGAACAGTCTAATACAGTTAGTTTTATCTAATTATATTAGATAAAAGAACAGCGATAGAATCGAATATGGAATAGAGTAAGTGGACACCTTAAGGACAAATGCCTTCCCATGATTCATTGCCGACTCGAAACATGGACCAATACCACCAATACCCTGGGGCGAGTTACAGGGGAGTCAGGTGGCTCAACGAGTTGAGGCGTTGGGCTCATGATTGGAAGGTTGTGAGTTCGATTTTCGGTTGTTGCTATATGACGTTGTGTCCTTGGGCAAGGCACTTCATCCTACTAGTTGCTGTGGATAAAAGCGTCTGCTAAATGAAGAAATGTAAATGAAATGTAAAGCGTAATAAGAAAAAATGAACAAATGTAAATGTATAAAATGTGAATGTATCTGCATTGAGCCCGCTGGAAGGACGTATGGAGTACAGGCGCCCTCTGGTGGGAAAAGGAGAAAGGTGCAACATGACAATAAACGACAAGAAACCAAATAATAATGGCAGCCACCCTCCTCGCTACACCACGTGCGAGTCCAGGCCAACACAGCCGCGAGGTATATAGGCCTATATGTCAGAGGGTGATTTATGATTTACGCCAAACGAATCAACCTAATACCAATATTACGGGAAAACCCACAATAAGGAGATTCCGATAAAGATTTTGATATTGCAAGAAAGAGACAATGCAGTTGCCCCACAGGAATTGGATACTGACAGAATATGCTGATCAATCATTGAAAGGCATTTTGTTATTGTCACGGGACTGAACCCATGATGAGGTTGCTCGACATTTTGGTGCAGACAGAAAGAAATACCGAAAATAAACACTAGGTGGAGCGCACGAGCAACCAGCCCACCCATTCTGCGAGAGCCCAGAAATAACGCTGTAATGTGCCTGTTATTTCTAGACATTACTGGGCCCGTTGTCTATTTATTATCTCACCACAGACTCAGGTATGAGCTGATCACGTCATACGTTTTAGCAGGGGCCCAAAATATGTGGGAGGAAGCATATCTGTCAACGCTTGCAGGGCCCCCATTATCTTCTATGGGAAGGCGTAGCCTATCCCTTTCCCTCCATTCCTCTCTCCTACCATACACTCACCCTAACACACGCATTATTACCCTACTATAGGCGGTGCAATAGTGAGACGGAGGTAGTCCTTTCGCATTTCAAACTGTAGGCCACAGGGGGGGCAAGACCTCGGAGCGCATCACCGCAGTCAGAGCCCAAACCGCGCCGATTTACGCACATTGGACGCACGTTCACGCCCAATGGTCCTCTGACGGGTCGAGCGCACGAAGCTCCCCGCAATCCGCGTTATCGGCAGCTCCAGTAGTGAAGCAACGGGGTGGCAGCCAGGAGAGGAGGAGGAGGATATCGAGAAGCCAGAGGACAGAGAAGAAGAGGAGGGGAGGTGGCTGCAGCTGTACCGAAGGAAGCGACGACGAGAATAAACAAACACGCCAGTCTGGGAGTGGACGGAGCGTGAACTGATATCTGGAGTGGAAAGAAGCTGACAAGGATCTCCGACTGAGTAAGTCCTGTTTTTAAATGCACCTGTAGTCACTGTGGGTAGAGATGCAGCAAGGTCATTGAACGGATTTAATGCAATTGTCTAGTGTTGACATGGAAACGAAGGCTGTATGAGGGAGGGGAAAGGTTCAAGCGAGGCTGATTCCCTCGGCGCTGCGGAGGGATGGAGAGGAGATGGACTCGGGCCCGGGCGAAGCCATCGGAATAATAAAAACCCTTTCTAGTGCGACAGTCCAATGAAGTGATTACATTGTGAACCTGTTGTTTACAATACCATTGCATAAATCCGCTATGATGGCGTCGCAGCTTCTTTTTGTGTGTGTGTGTGTGTGTGTGTGTGTGTGTGTGTGTGTGTGTGAGGGGGGTTGTCATTACCTGGCAAAGTATGCCCAAATCACCGAAACAGATTGATCTTAAAAGGTGGCAAATGCACGTCATTCGAAAAGAATACGATTCTACGCTGATCGTGCTGTTTTGTTGTGGCTGCCCCGCTTGTAGGTTATTCAGGTGGGCCAACGCTGTTCTGGCCCCAGTCGACAGGTGCAACATCGCGACATGTTTACGCAAACACAAGAACGATCCATCATGTATATTGATCTTTTTGGTTGTTTTGCCAGGCGAGTGTTTAGTGGTGAAGGGCAGCCTGGGTTTTTTTTTACCTCGGCGCGCATTAACAGTGGCGCCACAACCCAGACACAACCAGAGAATCAGAATCTGTTTTATTCGCTATGCAAGATATACAAACACAGAATTCACTATGACAGGAAAGAGCAAACATAGAACATATATGGAACATAATAAGGGTAGATGAAAAAAGAATAAAAAAAGTCATATAAAATACAAATAAGATAAAAGTGAGATGAAAGTGTGTACTAGCTGTACAGATGGGGGGAACATAACTATAGTAAGTGAGAGGGTATAGAGAAGAATGGATGAGATGCTGGCGGTGTTTTTTCCTCCCCACCCCCCTGTTTGAATGCGATGAGGGCGAGAGGATTTCAATGCTGTGTTGTGGTGTGCGGGGTCCCTTCCAACATGGCGCGCTTGAGCTGATAACCATGGATATTACATACTCTTGTCTGGAATTTTCACTCTAGACTTCTCCTGCTGCAGCCTTTTACTACTCTGGCTTCAGTAGTCCAGGCAGAATAAATGTATTCGGCTGTATTTGGCACAGAAAACTAGCAGTGTCTTCTCACACATCTTCCCACACCTTCGTAAATCAAGGCCAAGACCCCCACCGTCTCTGATTTTTCTTTCAATCTTGGTAACAAAAACGATATTATACAAGTTTGTGGAAGCCTATTTGTTGGGCCTTTATTCTCGAAGGTCTCCATTGTATGTAACTGAGTTCCTGTGAGTCTCCTGGGTGTCCAGGGAAGGGAAGAGACTGGGGACAACATCTTTGTTGACTTGGCCCAGGTTTGCCGACCAACAATAGGAGACGTGCATGTGAGCACACCGCACCCAGCTTTTTGATGGGTTTCATGGAGACCCAGACAGACAGAGCTGTTTAATCTTTAGGATGTTTAGTGATTGGTTTGATAGTCAGTCTAAACTCTATACGTATCCGGTGTTGAAGTTCCAGGTCCCCAGCCCCTGGGGCTGTAGGGTTAGGGTCAGGCTGCGCTCGGGGTGGGGGTTTGGAACCGCCAAGCGAGGCTGGGGATCTATATCCGGCCTCCAGATCTGGGTAGTGTCAGACAGACTGGAGAGACAAGTCTGGTGTGACCAGCCATCGTCAGACACCCTCACTGGAGAGGAGGAGAGGGCCGCTGTGACCTTTCAAAAGCAGATGATACCGTGTGTTCCTTTTGGTGTGGGCTCTCCCTCTATCTCTCGCTCACACACTTATTTATCTCTTTTTTTTCTCATCTCTCTACCTCTCTTTTGTCAAATTCTTCCCTTTTTCCTCCCGATCTCATCCCTCACACCATTCTCCCTCTCCCTAAACCAAATCTTTCTTACTCTCTCCCCCGCTTTTCCTCTCCCACTCTCTACCACAGACTAAAGATATACTGTAGTGTAGCTCCTCCATACACGTAGTGACACTTATTATTATCATTGATATTAAAAAAGGCTAGTCTGCCAAGGCATGATGACGGTTGGTTAGTATAGGACTTCAATCATCAAGGGAATGTGGTAGAGGGGGTAAAAGCCGAGAGATAGAGAGAAGAAAAGAGAGAGTTAACTTCTTCGACAACGACAGCTGGCTGCCATGACCCAGGTCTCTGTCTCCACGGAAACGATTCATGTTATAACCTTCTTCTACTATCGCTCTCTCTCTCTTGCCAGTCTTATTGCCCTCTCTCTCTCTCTCTCTCTCTCTCTCTCTGCCAGTCTTATCACCCTCTCTCTCTCTCGCTCTCTCTCCCTCTCTTTCATCCCTCACGTCTTTCCACTAATGTTCTTCCTCCTCACATTAATTCACTTTCTCTCCCTTCCCTCACTCTTTTCTTACCCCCTCTTTCTTTTTTTCAAACTGATATAAGACATAAGAAATAAAAGATTTGTGTATTTTTCCTAGTCGAGTTTCTGTTGTTTTCTGATAAACTGTAATTTTTAGCCTCTAAACCATTTTAATCTCAGAAGATAACATGCAGACTACAGATCACACACACATACACACACAGATACACACACGCTCACCGCGCTCACTACACATACTCATATGATAGTCAGCAGTTGGATGGCAGATGGATCATATCTAAAGCACTATTGATAACTAGCTTAAAGGACTCAATCTCTCTATGTGTTCATTGTGAAACAAACCAAACCAAGAACACAGTCCCCAGGCTAGTATTCCACACTCTCTCTCTCTAAGATAAAATAGAATGAAAATAAAAAGTGGGCATTAGCTGTACAGAGCGGGGCATATAACTATGGTAAGTATGAGTATAAAATAAAGGGTATAGGGTATACCATATGGAGGAGAATGGATACATATAGTACAGGGGGAGGGGGGGCATGTACACAGTAGTGCAAAATCACAGTGATAGGTGTAAAGGTGTCTGCGAAAGTGGCTTGTCCAGAGTGCAGTGGGATTGCTGGATTAGGGTTGCAGATTGTTAGTGACAATGTCATATTGAGTCCATGGCCCTGTTGAAGAGGCCAATAGCAGATGGGTAGAAGCTGTTCTTGTGGAGAGAGGTTTGGTGGTCCTCTCTCTCTCCTGGTCCTAATGGTCCTCTCTCTCTCTCTTTCTCACTCACACACACACTCACACACCATCACTCTATCTTTACACGCATACACACAAGTACTGCATTAAAGGTAAAAGTCCCAGGGATTAGGACTGTTGTTCTAACGTCAGCATCTGATTATGCAATTCACGTTATGAGGGAATACCAGGAGGGGAGACACCAACTGGGCCTAGATTTGTTCTTTAGCATTAGTGTAAAAGAGACTGTAAAGCCACGCTAAAGTGCTGAGCTACATTTCCTGTTTCCTCTGACCAAAAAGAGAAAGAGCGTCTGTTTCCTGAGGAACAGCAGTGGGAATGAGTACACAGCTACCAGGTTATCAACACTGCCCATGCTAATGCTATTAGCATGCTAAATCTATTAACCCTGCCCAAGCTAATGCCATTAGCATGCTAATGCCATTAACCCTGTCCCATGCTAATGCTCTTAGCATGCTAATGCTGTTAGCATGTGTGCACAATGGCCAGCCTGGAGACAGAAGGTTCTGTTCAGAGGACCGTTTCCTCTTTGCTGACGCGTCATTCTGCTTCTTGTTCGAGCTGACGTCCTTCATTGATCGAACAAAACACGCACACACCTGTTGGGGTTTGCTCTTTGTCAGAGTTCAATGTTGTTCCCTGATGGTTCTGCAGACTCTTTCCAGCCCTGTCAGGAAAGTCCCGTACACACACACGCACAAGACACAAATCATGACGGTGAGCCTAACTCAAACACGTGACATAAGGGATGGACGTGTGTTTGATGTCACACGCACACACACCGTTCCCAGTGCCCCCCCTCATGTCTGTCAATGGGATTCGTTTTCAGTTTCCCTGGATTTGCACCCCTCTCAGGGCAGTGTGTTTTGAAGTGTTTCGCTTTCCTTTCTCTCCAGTGTAATGGGTTGTTTTTCAGTGTTTCGCTTACAGTTACTGTATAATGGAGTGTTTTGGAGTGTTTTGCTTCACTTTCCAGCATAAGGAGGTGTTTCAGAGTGTTTTGCTTTCCTGTCTCTCCAATGCAAGGTCTTATTATGGAGTGTTTTGCTTTCCTGTCTCTCCAATGCAAGGGCTTATTATGGAGTGTTTTGCTTTCTTTTCTGTCCAGTGTAAGGGTGTTTTTCGGAGTGTTTCGCTTACCTTTCCCTCCAGTGTAAAGAGATGTTTTGGTGTGTTTCACATCCCTTTCTCTCCAGTGTAAGGGGGTGTTATTATAGTATGAATACCTCATTCATCACACGCTTTTATCCAAAGCAACTTATATTAAGTACAGGGACAATCCCCCTGAGGCAAGTAGGGTGAAGTGCCTTGCCCAAAGGCACAACATCACATAGCCACAGCTGGGGTTCAAACTCACAACCTTCCGATCACGAGGCCAACGCCCTAACCCGCTGAGCCATCTCACTCCCTTGTTATGGTGTGTTGCACGTCCCTCTCTACTCGGGTTGTTCTTATATCTGGGTTTCCTCTCCAGGAGTTTCAAACTTCCACTCCACAACCTTTCAGGGTTTGTATTGGCCCCAGATTGTTTAGCATGGCAGACTTACTATCACTTCTAGCCAGATACAGCTGGGTGTGTGTTTAGGGGAGAGAGTTTTTGAGCAAAAACAGTGAGGTAGTGTGATGGTTAGCTCATGAGAGAGAATGTGAGCGTGAGAGAGATAGAGAATGTGTGTGTGTGTGTTTGTGAGAAAGAGAATGTGGTTGTGTGTGTATATGAGAGGGTATTTTGGAGTAAAAGAGAATGTGTGTGTGGGGGGGGGACAAGTGACAGAGAAAGAGAATGTGTGTGTGAGAGATATATAGAGATAGAGACCATGAGTGTGCCTTCACAGGAGGGTATTATTGTCCCTCTGACCTCTTGGTCTCAAGGAAGGAAGAGGAGGAAGTTGACAGGAGGAGGAGGGGAGGAGAGAGGATGGGAAAGGAGGGGAGAGGAGAAAGAATGAAATAGACGGAAGGGAGACGAGGAGACAAGGGAGGAGGAGAGAGCACGGCAGAGGAGGGGGGAGACGCTCCAGATGTGTGCAGTAGAAGGATATGGCACTGGCTTCCTTTTCCCTTGCATTGAAGACCACATACTGGTCATTGGGTTCATGATAGATGGTCTGTCCTCAGTCAGATTTGTGTGTTGATAAGGCAGCTAGCAGTGTGTGTTGGTATTCGATGTTCGTATGCTGTTATGTCCTAATCCAGGGTATTTGGTGTCTGTTTAACATAATCCCAGATTAGCGGTTCTCAGACCTGGTCTAATCTGATGATGTGTCACCCCTAGCCACAAATCTGTAGCCTGCACATGCCTCACTGAGAACACACCTATAATCACAGATTAATAAACTGTTCTAGGATCTTGGATCAATAATTACCGCTCTAGAATCGTAAACCAACCATCACAGTTCTAAAACGACAGTTCTAAAATCCTACATTGACAACCACAGTTGTAGAGTTCTAGATCTGGTCCCTGCAGCGATGTCCTGGTTATAGCTGATGGGGTGTGATGCATGTGTGACATGTTAGGTAGACACTAATGTGTGGAGGGTTCAGGGGCTCCAAAGAGATAAGCAGGTAGGTGGTGTATCCCATCCCCAGGGCTCTGGCTGCACTGGCTGAGAGTGGAAGCCATTAGGAAGACAGGAAGCATGTTTCAGACTAGGTGCTCAATACAAGTGGCTAATGTCTTACTGGAAAGTCTGCTCCAGAATAATGCTGCTCCAGCAATCTGTCTGTCTATTAGTCCAGTGGTTCTCAATCCTGGTCCTCAGGGCACCCTGTCCTGCATGTTTTAGATGTTTCCCTGCTCCAACACACCTGGGAAACACAGCAGGGAAACATCTAAAACATGCAGGACAAGGTGCCCTGAGGACCAGGATTGAAAACCACTGTGTTAGTCTGTCTTTCTGTCTGGCTGCTCTCTCTAACTTGCCTTTCTGTGTGTTCGATTAATCTGATGGTCAGTTGAGGTTAAGGTTAGTCTATAGAGCTGGAGGTCTGTTGAGGTTAGGGTTAGTCTATAGAGCTGGAGGTCTGTTGAGGTTAGGGTTAGTCTATAGAGCTGGAGGTCTGGGGAGGTTAAGGTTAGTCTATAGAGCTGGAGTTTTGGTGAGGTTAGGGTTAGTCTATAGAGCTGGAGGTCTGTTAAGGTTAGGGTTAGTCTATAGAGCTGGAGTTCTGGTGAGGTTAAGGTTAGTCTATAGAGCTGGAAGTCTGGGGAGGTTAAGGTTAGTCTATAGAGCTGGAGTTTTGGTGAGGTTAAGGTTAGTCTATACAGCTGGAGGTCTGGTGAGGTTAAGGTTAGTCTGTAGAGCTGGAGGTCTGTTGAGGTTAAGGTTAGTCTGTAGAGCTGGAGGTCTGTTGAGGTTAGGGTTAGTCTATAGAGCTGGAGGTCTGTTGAGGTTAGGGTTAGTCTATAGAGCTGGAGATCTGGTGTGGTTAAGGTTAGTCTATAGAGCTGCAGGTCTGGTGAAGTAAGGGTTAGTCTATAGAGCTGGAGGTCTGGTGAGGTTAAGGTTAGTCTATAGATCTGGAGGTCTGGAGCAATAAGAGGAGGAAAGGCAGTGAGAAGGGAAGAGAGGGGGGTGGAAACAGATAGATAAGAAGAGCGAGAACGGGAGCGAGAGGAGGGGGAGATCAGATGATGTTCTGTGAAGGCTCTCTATTCATGTGACGCTAATGCGGTTGGGTGTTTTGGGTGTGCGTGCCAATATGAGTGTAAAATAGTTTTACTGTAGCACTCCATATGTCATTGCCAGGGAAACATGCTGGAAGGCTCTGGACCAATAAACAAACAAGCAGAGGATACAAACAACAACAAAAGAACGTCACATTTTCTCAAGCTTTCTCAAGCTTTGGAACAAGGTGTTGTTGCCATGCACCCAGCACGTTGCCATAGCAGCCGATGATTCGATGCTCTCTCTATGATTCACGCTCTGACAGGTTAAGGGAAAGGGGCGTGGCTACTGGGAATCTGTTGAAAATCAACTCAGGCATATTCTCTCTCTGGCGCTTTCTCTCTTTGTGTCTCTCTGTCTCTGGCTCTCTCTTTGTGTCTTTTTTTCTCTCTGGCTCTGTGTGTGTGTGTGTGTCTCACACTCTGTATCCCTGTCTCATTGTGCATCTCTCTCTTTCTCTCAGAATGGCTGAGGTGTCACAGGAGGAGAGACTCCAGGCAATCGCTGTAAGTCTAGTACATCACACAGACACACACACACACACACCCTCACGCATACACCCACACACACACACACACACACACACACACACACACACACACACACACACACACACACTCACACATAATCAATATAATGCTAGCAGTTTATAAACATAATTCCATCCTGTCCACCAGTCAGCTGTTTGCTGAAATGGCTCTCAGGCTGTTAGGCCTTTTAGACCCCATATCCTAAACCATTAGTTCAGACACAAAGGACACACACAAGCAACATTCTCCACAACTTTATAATTAGAGCTGTGTATACCCTTTGTGTGTGTGTGTGTGTGTGTGTGTGTGTGTGTGTGTGTGTGTGTGTGTGTGTGTGTGTGTGTGTGTGTGTGTGTGTGTGTGTGTGTGTGTGTGTGCAGGAGAAGAGGAAGAAGCAGACAGAGATTGAGAACAAGAGGAGGCAGCTGGATGATGACCGAAGGCAGCTCCAGCATCTCAAGGTAAACGCATAAACACACAGTGTATACTGTACAGTACACACAAAGTACACACAAACACACAGTGTATATTGTATAGTACACACACAAACACACAGTGTATATTGTATAGTACACACAAAGCACACACAAACACACAGTATATACTGTATAGTACACATAAAGTACACACAAACACACAGTATATACTGTACAGTACACACAAAGTACACATTCAGTGTATACTGTAGAGTATACACACATACAGTTTGTATTGTACACTATTCACAAAATAAATATACATACAGTATGTACTGAACAGTATACTCACATATAGTGTATGCTGTACAGTACTCACAAAATACGTACACATACAATATGTCAGTATACACAAAATACACCAACCCAGGTCCCTGAGGGCCACTGTCATGACAGTTTTAATGTCTTACTGCTCCAGCACACTTGATTCTAATGAATGGTCATTATAAGGCTTCCACAGAGCTTGATAACAAACCATTCATTAGAATCAGGTGTGCTAGCGCAGGGAAACATCTAAAACGGTTACGTAGTGGCCCTCGAGGACCAGGGTTGGTGACCCCTGGTATATACAGTATACACAAAATACACATGCACACACCTACCCCATATACTGTATAACTGTGTACTACACAATATACACACATGCACACACATATTACTATACGGTTTATAAACATGTACACACACATACACAAGGATAAGCGCAGCCATACACACACACACTAACACATGCAAGTTAACTGTTGGATGTCTGTGTTTGCCATTACTTCTGTCTTTCACCTCTGCTCTGATACAACCACATAGATGAAAATACCCCCTATCTACACGGCAATGGAATGTTCTGTATGACCAACAGATAGTGCCTGGACCTAGCGCTGCCTCACATGTTCTATATATCCACACACTCAAAACTCACTACACAAATATGCCAAACACAATGTACCGTATTTTTTGCACTATAGGGCGCACTGGATTATAAGGCGCACTGTCAATGAATGGTCTATTTTCGATCTTTTTTCATATATAAAGCGCACCGGACTATAAGGCGCATTAAGCGGGAAAAAAACAGTCAGATAAATCAGTCGAATAATATTATGGTGAAGCACAGTATGTATTACTCTGCGATGCTCCGGCTACGGTAGCCGTAATGCTGCAAGCGGTGCGGCTTTGTAGTTTACCAAAGTCGTACTAAACTATTTTGATTTAGCGCCGTGAGCGCCTTGTACCACACAAAAATCGCTTAGAGGTCAGTAAATAAAATAATTAATCCATATATAAGGCGCTTCGGATTATAAGGCGCAGTGTCGTTTTTTGAGAAAAATAAAGGCTTTTAAGTGCGCCCTATAGTCCGAAAAATACGGTACACACATTTGGACACACACATTTAGTACACACATATAATACACACATCTTGTATCAGAGTTGGTTTCTGAGGGCGTATCGCAGGACAGTACAGGGTTATCTGAGGGCTATTTCAGCCCCAGTCAATCGAGCTGCCGTAGATGAGAGGCTTCAAAGAGAGCGTGTGATGTGCACTTATGACCTAGCGTGCTCCCAAATCTCTATTTTGGTGCTAATGCGTGTGTGTTTGTACGAAATGTTTGATTGTGCAGCGTAAGCCAGGCATAGTGGGGTGCGGTGTGTGTGTGGGAGCTGTTTCCTGTTTAGTGGGAGTAGGTCACAAATGTGTTTCCTCCTGCTAAGCATTCTCTGCATTGTCACAGGCTCCTGTATTCTTCAGACCAGAGAAACACACACACGCGTGAACGCACACATACACACCCTCTCATGCAAACACGCAAACTTGTGTGAAATGCTGACTCCTGATGTTGGTGTTTAAGGGGTTTCGGTAAAACCGTTTATAGGTTTATGTTAGAGGTTTATATAAGTGTGTAGGTTTATATAACTATGCACACCCTAACAGTTAACAAGTATACCCCCCCCCCCCACACACACACACACACGTGAAACTGTAAACGCTGGAATACCAGGTCTGTTGTTAATTAGTAAATTGGCATATGTGATGATGCAAGCACTGGCCTTAAGCTACAACCCAGTGTGACACCTACAGATGGAGTCTAACCTTACTCTAACACCATGACTACCTCTAACACTATGACTAACTCTAACTCCACAACTAACTCCACAACTAACTCTAACACCATGACTACCTCTAACACTATGACTAACTCTAACTCCACAACTAACTCCACAACTAACTCTAACACCACGACTAACTCTAACACCACAACTAACTCTAACTCCACAACTAACTAACACCACGACTAACTCTAACACCACAACTAACTCTAACACCATGACTAACTCTAACACCACGACTAACTCTAACACCACGACTAACTCCCTGTCCCAATACCCGCACTTCCACCCTTGCGCCCCTCAATTGCGCGTTCTCGCTGAAGGGTGCAAGTGTGCAGGGTGTTCCAATTCTCCAGTAGGGTCTTAAGCCCCGCCCTCTCTGCGCCCTCGATCCTCACTTCCACGAAGCCTGCATCGAAGCGGACTTTGTCGAAGTGTATTCCTCACAATTCATTGCTGCATGTGACGTTTTCACAAAAAAGGCGGAATATGGCCTTGGACATTAGATGGTACATACACATGTCTATGGTCGGCCCGCTCATGCGGTAAAGTGTCTTACCAAGTAAGGTGGTCAACAAGTTTAATTTGATTTTTGTTGCCGCTGAAAAAGTCAGTTTGCAATGTTCGCTCAGTTGAGTGTTTCATACATTTTCATTTAATGAGTTTGCAGCATAGTTTGCTCAGTTGTTGAGTTTGTTTTTATTACTTGCCCCAGAATATTCGAGTCAATTAGATTTATTTATATTTATTCAAAGTTGTAAAAAAAGAAATACAATAAACACCTTTTCGTAAAAACAATCAAAGGTCTTTTTTTATTTTCTTTTGTCACGACAGCGAGAGTCTGACGCATACGTCTTCTTCGATTTCTGAGCTTCTTTCTTCTCAAAATAATTGTTTGGTGCAGCTTTAATATGATTTTCAGCAGCAAAACTGTAAAAACAGCAACCGGTGTTGCCATTTTAGATGTCGTAGTAATGACGCGCTGGCTAAATCGATGACGTAGTCATCACCGTCCCAATTCCGTAATTTTCGCACGCTTGTCGCCTACGCACTTCGAACCCTTCGCGCACTTCTACCACTTCCGCACTTCACAAAAGGGCGCAAGGGCGTAGTGCGGGTATTGAGACAGGGCCTACCTCTAACACTATGACTAACTCTAACTCCACGACTAACTCTAACTCCACGACTAACTCTAACACCATGACTAACTACCATGACTAACTCTAACAATCTGACTAACTCTAGCACGACTAACTCCACTTACATGACTAACTCCAACACTACGACTAACTAACACCACGACTAACTTTAACACGACTAACTCTAACACCATGACTAACACACCACCAAGACCAACACACTTACTAACCGCAATACTTGAACAATCACTAACCCTACAGGTGGAACACACTGACCCTACCCCTATCCTCAGAAAGAACAGATCCCCTATTAGTTTTCACATGTTTCTGAAGTACAGCCAGATTTCTAATGCTTAATGTCAAAGCAGTACAAGCACTGTTCGCATCGGTGCGTGTGTGAGAGAGTGGAACAGAGAGAGAGAGATAGCCAGAGTGACAAAGAGCAGCGAGAGAGAGATTATGGCAAGGGCCATTGTGTGCAGAGTTAGCAGGTTTCACTCCAGAGAACAATGTGGCAGACGTGAGCTATGGAGCTCTGGTGCTTTAGCTGCTGTTTTCTGCTGTATGTGTGTGTGTGTGTGTGAGTAGGGTATGGGTGTGTCTATGGATGAGGATATCCAGTGACGTCAGGCAGCCAGCCTGCATGTGGGAGATGGAGGAGAGAGGGAGGGAGGAATGGAGTGAAAGAAAGGGAGGGAGAATGAGAAGGAGGGAATACAGGAGAGGCATAGTGAGAGCAGGAAAGAGAGAGAGAGAGAGAGAGAGAGAGAGAGAGTATGAGAGGGGTAGAAAAAGAGAGAAAGGGGGAGGGTTAGGGTTGGGTCTGATACCCCAGAGACAGATAAAGAGCTGGAGTATGTAACAGGAGTGTAGGATTACAGTCATAGAGCAGAGAGAAATCAATGTTAGTGAGCGTGCAGGGTAAAGACCAGCATAGGCTTCCATCAAGGCAGGCAGGAGAATGGTAGAACACACAGGAGAGAAGGAAACATATACACAGATGGACCAACAAAAGAAGGAATGATATCACGAAGGGGCGGAGGGGAGGTGGGGAGGTGGGGAGGTGGGGAGAGAGGAAGGGGCGGGAAGGGTGGAGCGGGCTGAGGGGGGAGAAACGGGGAGTTTTTGCTTTGGAAATTCTTGTTGCATCACTGGAGTGGAATCCACATAAAGCTGGCTAGCAGAGCTCCAGTCGATGTTGGTCCTCGTACAGAGAGTCTGGCCGAACCATAGGGACTCACTCTGAAACGTTTCATTAGCACACCGTGAAAATTCATTAGGCAAGATGGAGAGAACGTGAGCACTAGAGGAAATGAAAGATGGGGATAGATCGACAGAATGGAAGAGAGATGGCGAGAAATAGGGGAAGAGATGGAGGAGATGGGAGCAGTCAAGGGGAAGAGAGAAGGATGGATTAAGACAGGAAGGAGAGGGAGAAGTTGAGGGGAAAGATCGAAGGCAGTTCGCTCAGGGCGGAAAGGGAGAAACAAGGGTGGGGGGGGGGGGGGGGGGAGGGTGGGGGGGTGGAGAGAAAATATTCAGACAGGGTGGAAGAAAGTGAAGGAGAAATGTAGGGGGAGTGAAAAAGAGAGGTTTACATTTAGCAGACGCTCTTATCCAGAGCGACTTGAAGCAAGTGCAGGAACATTCCCCTGAGGCAGGGAGGACGAAGTGCCTTGCCCAGGGACACAATCTCATGTAGCCACAGCTGGGAATTGAACTCGCAACCCAAGCTGGGGTTCGAACCGGGAACCTTCTGATTACGAACCAGACTCCCTAACCGCTCAGCCACCTGACTCCCAAGTTTAGTCAGGATGGGCGGAAGTGTGGGAGAAGGGAAGTAGAATGGGACGAGGTCTCTGGGTGCCAGGTGGTAGACCTCAGAGGAAGGGTTCGTTTCCTGGCACACTCGCAGCTCCAGTTGGCAGCAGAACCTGGAGCTAATTTGTTAGAGAGAGGACAGATGGGCGGTGGACGGGCGTTGACTATGACCTGTAATGACCACAAGGGGCGCTTGTGTGTGACAAATACTGTTGACTGTCATTTAGCTGTTCCTGCTATTATGACTCGGTACACACATACAGGTAAACACTCACAGGTACGCACAAATACGGTATATGATATAACACAGGTACATTCACTTGTACATGAATATACACAAATACACTCCTCGGTCCTTGCTGTGTGTGTGTTCAGTCCAAGGCCCTGCGGGAGCGCTGGTTGCTGGACGGCGCACCTGAGGAAGAGGAGACACAGAGGCGTCTCCATGACGACGAGGTGAAGACCAAACTGCTGGAGCAGAACATCACCAGGTCAGAATGCAGCTAGGGAACCAGACCCGGGTCATCACTGTAGCACGTCCTGGATGTAGAGCGTTCTCCACGGACTCATCGTACCCCTATGTGTGCGTGTGTGTGTGTGGTCACTGTGTTTGTGTTTGTGTGTGTGTGTGTGGTCTCTGTGTGCGTGTATGTCAGGCTGGAGCAGGAAATTGAAGACCTGGAGACGGGCGTGGCAGCGGATGGGGGCATGGCCAAAGAGAATGGAGGTGACACAAAGCATCTACACGGATCACATGGTCTTGTATCCCTCTCCTCCTTCTATATCTCTTTTTTTCTCTGCATCTCTGCCTCAGTCTCTCCATTTCTGTCTCTGTCTGTTTCTTGCATTATTTGTCTCAATCCCTCCTCCAACATTCTTTCTTAGTCTCTCTTCTTGGCTCAATATATAGTACGTCTCTCTCTCTCTCTGTGTCTCTCTCAAACTTCATTTCGAACTCTCTCAAACCCCCCCATCTAATTCCCTGTGCTGTGCCACTGCGCCCCCTGCAGGTGAGAACGGTGTGGTGCAGGGCAGCAAGGCAGCGGGCCAGACCCCCAGGAGGGAGGTGACAGGCATGGAGGCCAAGCTGCTAGGGCCCAGCCCGGACCAGGCCAGCGCCGAGAACCCAGTCACCCTGGTCTTTATGGGCTACAAGACGGTGGAGGAGGAGCAGGAGAGCCGCACCGCTCTGGGCATGGAGGGAGTGGACGGGAATGTCAAGGCTGAGTTTGTGGTCATCGAAGACGGGGAGGGGAAGACCGGGGGGGAGGCCGGGGCCACGGGGGAGGCGGCGCCCCCCAACGGAAGCATGGCAGAGAAAGGGGAGGCCAATGGAGGTGGGGAGGAAGGGGAGAAGAAGGAGGATGAGAAGAAACAGACCTGCAAGTGTTGCACGGTTATGTGAGAGTGTGTGTGTGCGTGCAGAGTGGAGTGCGTGCGATTGCGCGTGTGTATACGTGTGCGCTTGGGTATGAGTGTTCTTGTGCGGGTGGGGCTTGACGTGTGTGTGTGTGCGTATGCATGTGTGTGGAAGGGAGTGTATTCTAGGACTGGAGAAAAAAAACTACAGTTCAACACCAGAGAAAACTACAGCCAAAATGGCAACCGCTGAAGCCAACTGGACATCTGCAGCCGCCCCAACAAACATGGAGACGCAACACTCTCAAGTATTCTCCTTTATCTGATCTGTATTTTACTTTTTATTTCTATTGATATTTTTCTATTTTTCTGTCTTGACATTTATAATGTATTCAGTATGTATATCTTTATTATTGAACTGTATGTAATTTTGTTGTTATTGTTGAATAGAACATGGGACAGCTCTCTAGGTTGTACTGTTACATCTGGGGAGGTCTTGGAAACTTCTAATCTATGTCATTTAGTCACTACAAAGAAATATGAAGGACACAGGCGCATATGTATATTCCTCTGTGTATCTAACTATTTATCAATCTATTTCATAATATGATAATGTCTCTAAGATATAATTTTGAATAGTATTTTAATATATTGATATCAAATTATGTTTTTTACAGTGCGTATTTATTTGTTTTGGGGTTTTTATTTGGAATCATCTCCAACCACTATCTGCATGAAAGCTTGTAAGCGCTACCATATTCAGTTAAAATCACGAGGATACAAAAAAAAAGAAGGAAAAAAAAACGGAAAAAATAATTGCTGTCCTAAACACCTGTCCTCACCTATAGTTGTCATCAGCCTTTACACAGTGATATGATTAACTGTTGATGATTGCCACAAACACGAAGCTGACGCAGCCGCTCATCACCGTGTCCCTTCATCCAATCATAACATGACCTCGTTAACCTGTGCTTGGGCCCTGTTCATAAGAGAGCCACGCTGCATCCAAGGTCACGGCAAGGCAAGTCACCCCCAAGTCAATGAATCCCCGCTACGCTTCTCAACGCTTGGCCTTTCGGTCGCGTCGGCACTGATGTCGGCGTTGCATCTAAAGAGGAGGTACCCGCTGCACAAACAGGTTGGACGGGTCCGTTCGCCATTGCGTGTCCCTTGTTTTCTCATGAATGTAATCTCGGGTTTTAACTGGGACGGCCGTGGATGGGTGGAGCTGATTCCTCACCCCCCCCCACCCCCCTCCTTCTTCCCCCTCCACTCCACCCGCATCTTTCATTTCCGTATGAATCAAAACAAACCCGGTCCCAGACAGCGTCCTCGTGACTCACCGCTGGTTTCTGCTGACCAACCAGGGAGGTGACCTAGCTTTAACCCCCTGCGTCCTTCTCTGGTCTTCCACATCTGGAGGCTGCAGCTGCAGACCACGCCAGCCAGTCAGTCAGTCTGTAAAAAAAAAAAAAAACAGTCAGTAAGCCAGGCTCTGTGTCCCTTCACAGACCCACGGCGGCAGATGTGGACCCAGAGCGAACAGAACCCCACCCACCCCCGCCCCCCCTCCCCCGAGGTTGGTGCTAACTCTCGCTGTCTCCGCTTGCTGTCTCCCTCCTCGAGCTCGAGGGAGGGGAGGGACATTCTATGCCCGAGTTGTTCTTCTGATGGACTCTGCTGTCGCTCTACTGCCCTGTGGTTAAAACCAGAGAAAAAAAATCGCCTTCTGTCTCACCTCTCGAGGGTAAAAGACCAGGAGACGGCCACAGACGGCGTGTTTCCGGTGTACAGTTCCAACCTTCGTGTTACTGACTTGTTCACTATCATGGTTTCTATATGGCCCCACTGTGTTATAAGGGCAGCATTGTATTTGATGTGATGACTACATCTTGTGTATTGTCGGTGCCTTTTGTCAGGTTCACTTGGTTGGGCTAATGAGCCCTGGGTTTCCCGGCTCTGGGGCCGCCCCGCCAACACCCCTCCTTAAACCCAAACACATAGGATCCACACCAGATGGTTGGACTACATGAAACTCAGGCAGACGCCCTACTGCCCACGAGGATTTCCTGTATGCCCTGTAGAGTGAGCAGTGTATGGGTGGGGGACAGCGTTGGAAAGAGGAAAGGCTTGGTTAAATGGATGGAATGGATGGACTTCATACAAAATGACAACACTTATTCACCTGTGGTTGTTAGTTCCATCCACATTCACCTTGTGTGTCTGACTCCAGAGCTAACTGGCAGGGTAGGTGGGGGTGTCACATGAGTCCCAGAGCTGAGAAACCCTGTGTCAGACCAACACCTGTTCATCTATTCTGTGGTCGTCCAAATGTTTAATCTCTAATAAAATTACAGTTTTGTTTTCAGCTCTGTTTAAGATGTCTTATTTGATGAAATCATGCTGCGAAGATAAGACAATCACGCAGATGTTCAAACACAGACACACCCACAGACACACACGCAGACAGACAGACAGACAGACAGACAGACAGACAGACACACACAGAGACGCACACAGACACACACAGCAGCCATCCCAGGCAGTGCTAATGGTGAGAGTGGTTTAACGTCCTGTGCCTCCTAATGGGTTAAAAGCATTACTGTGGGGCTAATGGAGCCTCTCCTCCCTGTGTCTGGGGTCTCCTTGGGAGGACTGCAGGGGAGCACACACCCTGCTATAGTACTAGAAGGACAGTACAAAAGGAGTACACACAGTCAGATGACCTATACGGCCATAACAAACAACCAATCTGCTTCTTTTTTTTTTTTACAATGAAAACAATGTATGCCTAAATAGACTTTAATTAGTTTTATATATTTATATCACCAATGTAGGTCTAAATAGACTTTAATTATATTTATAGCGTATTCCGCCCCCCCCCCCCAACACACACACACACCTCTATGTCCTTGAGTTGGGGTTGATCACGGGTCATGCACGCTGAACACCACACACACACAGCATATATGCTTCGAACAGGCACAATAAATGCTCTTTAAACATGAGGAGCATCACAGGCGTCGGTTTCATCCTTTTTTTTATTCTGCTTAAAGGCATCCTTATACATACAGGCCTACATCGCTTCTCACTCGCATTTGAAAACAAACCTACGCCCCTCAGTAGCACACGTATCCATTAGAAAGGAAGACTTCTTAAACTATTTCTATGGCTACGGACTGTGCTTTTGTACAAATGAATGTGGAAAATAACATTTTTAAATGCAGGCTGGAAGTTTACTTAACAGTGAATACCGCCACCTGATGGCGAACAAGGGATACTTTATCCTAAAAAATGCGATAGGATAGGAATTGAGCAAAATAAACGAAATAGCAGGAAGCTGCTGTAGTAAGACTGCCCTTGCCGGATCACTGAATGCAATCCCGAGTCCCAAACTAAAAAATACACTCTCAATGAAAACTCTTTAAACGGATTAAACAAGTGTTTAGTGTTTCTAAATAAAGACACGTTTCCTAATTAACAAGCTGGTCCAAGTTTCGCTTGGGGAGTACTTTTTGTCTCGCCCCCACCCCTTTCAGTCGCTTTCTATCGAAATCCCTGCCTAACTGATGTGCACATTAGCCAATCAAAACCCCTAAAAGCTGTCAAGGTCCGCCTTTTTGAAATTCCTTCTGAACTGATGTGCACATTAGCCAATCAAAGCCCCTAAAAGGTGTCAAGACCCGCCTTTTCGAGACTCTTGAGCGTAGGTGGACCAATCAGCGTCCGCCTCCGTGTTGGCAGCCATTTTGTGCGTCCTGAGGAAAGCCAAGCAAAACTGCCTCTCTGGTCCTTCCTTCTTCAGACCTGCAGATTGTGTTGTGCAATGGACGGGTAAGTGAGAAGGAGCCAGTCTTAAGATAAACAAAAGACAGCTATTTTTTATTATTTTAATTTGAGATAAAAGCAATTTGTATGCGAGCATTCGGTCGTTTAAGTCTGTGTTTTTTTGTGTTTAAAAAAATTGAGACGAAGAATGTAGAGTTAGAGCTTCTTAGTGTTTCGTGGATTCAACAGTTGGTGGCTTCGTGTTTTCCCGGGCTCAGGGTATTCCCTGGGTCTGGGTCTTAAACTTCTTTGTGGTGGTCTTGTAGGGGGGTTCGCGTGTGTTTTTTCCCTCGTTACAAGTTCGGTAAACGAATGTGAAGTTTTCAACTGAACGTTTCGCTGCTTTCCGTTGAGTTCGTGTGTGGAGCTCGCGAGGATGCTAAGACCAGCTAGCATCAAACTTCACGTCTTGTGGGTTCTTCCACGTCGTGAAAAGCTGCTAAGTTTCGAACCAGTAGATGAACTTCAGCGACCCAACTGCTAAGTCTGATTGTTAGGATATCAGGCGCGACTATTGTAACCTATTGGGCCATATTTAGATTGAATAAAAACATTTGTGGGTGAGGGGAAAATTATAACTTCAGTGGTGCCTCGCGGTCGCGTTGTGCGCGTGCATACTTGTACGATGCTCTTTTTTAATGATAGTTTGATCGATAATAGTCGATCAAACAGTGAATGTTAGCAGATCGAAACATATGTACTCATGTGTTAGTTGTAGAGTTATGTGTGTGTTTAAAGTGAACACCGTCCACCCAACAATGAGTGGATCTGCGGAGCTTTTCAGGATGTGGGAGATGCGTAGACTAGAGCAGCGAGATCAAGTCCAAGTGATCCAGGAAATAGACTGATCCACAACGCGTGAATTACACATATAAAAGTCAAAGTTACGTTGTTCAGCATTGCGACTTGATCATATAAAAAATATAATCGCCTGGGCGTTTTATGAAGATCGTGCGCTTAAAACCGTACAGAACTTTTCTCCAGTTTCGGCCTCACAAAGGGAGAATTTGCTGGATCGCGTCTCATTTCCGCATTCTGGCCCGGAGTGTTTGGAGAAGAGATAAAAAGCGAAAAGATCACTGTTCTCTGCTGATTTCATCTACGAAACCATGACTGGGTGATAGAGTTGAAAATGACCACACACCGCTTAAAAAAAAACTTGTTGGGTAACGCATTTCATTTGACAAAGATGGAGGGGAAAAAAGTATTTAAACCAGACAGGTCTGGCCAGCAGTTGTTTGTTATGTAGATTAAAAAGGGACGCAACTCAATTATTTAGACGGTTGTAAATGTGGAGCCGATCGTGTTTCTCACTATGTTGTCTTCCATGTCTCCCTGCAGCCGCCTAGACACTGATCTGTACCCTCTGGGAGCCAGTTACGTCACTGAGATTGAGTAAGTTGTCCTTTTCTTTGTATTTCTTTTAAGGAACACCGTTGCAAAGTTACACATCCGGCCATGTTTGAAACTCTGACTCATTCTGACTTGGAACAGTTTGTCATCCCTGGGTTTCTGGCCTGTATTTGCCCAGACTCCTCTTGTTATGTTCTCCTCCCTGATCATGTTCTCTCTCTTTGGATTACTAGTCAAGCATATGAGTGGAGGAGAGGCTGATAATGCTTTTATAGCGCCGCTTACTTCCTGTCTAAACTGGAGTTTTGATGTATTTATTTTCACACGGAGCTTCCTGGTTGCTCAGGGTTGCTGGCCAAACACTCGAGTCAGTCTGTCTAACCTGTTTGAACTGTTTGTCTTTACCAACTTTACGGCCGTTTCTTTGTTCTGGAAGCGTACCGAAGGCATTCAGCTGTGCACGCTCTCCTGATGTCGCGCGTGAAATAATAATGAACCGTCTCTCTTTTCCGCAGCAGTGTTCATGACATATCAGTTGGCACCAAGGTAAGCAGTCTTTTATTTATTTATAGTGCATCATAAATGTAATGCATGTGGGAGGCCGCAATAGGCCAGCTATCAGAAAAACAACGGGAATGGAACGTTTTCACAAAGGAGGTTTTGCTCTATAAGAAGTATCTCTGTGTGCGGAGAGAGGCACGGGGTTCGGTGTGGCATTGAGCTTTACGGTCATCACTGACGGCGATGTTAAGTAGGCGTTGCAGATGGAAGAACATGCCCATTTTTGTCTGTCTATCTGTCGTTTTGGGCAAACCTTTCCTGGGGAAGTGTGGGAGCGAGCCTTCACTCAACACGTGGCAGGATTTACACCCTCTGCACTAAGGGCTCTGTGCAGAAACAACCAGATTACTTTGGGGGTGTTTTAAAGGAGTTTTTTCCCTCGATGAATAATTCATTTAGCGTCTGGAAGCGAGGGCCCTGTAACCGGCCGGCGTTTGGTTGTGTTGACGGGTTCCTGTTCATTTTTATGAACCGTGTTGTACAATCACCCTGTGAGGGACTGTGATCTCGCAAAGTTTCTGTTTTAACATGAGCCGAAGATCAATTTTCCACTGGGATGCATCACCAATTGTAGAGAGAGATTCCTTCAATTTGGCTCAGTTAGTCATCTCAAGTTAATGATCACAAGTTAATGTTGAAAAGTATCTTGTGTGTGCGTGCGCGCGCACACTATCGCCTTGTAATTAAACAGGCCCCTGGGCTGTAACCGAACACTCCCCCGTGATCCTCCTGGTCAAAGGTCACTCTTCTCTATGTAAATATATGCCCAGAGGAAAGACACGCCCAGGTCGATCTTTACGCTGCCACGGTCAAGCGCTTCACCAAAACCCAAACGGTGGCAGTCTCTTTCTAACCGCGGTCTTTCCCCGCTGAGGCGTGCTATAACGCCGGTCGCCTGGGCAAAGCCCGGCCCCCGGAGGCGAGCTGTGCTTGGTCGGGGTCTGCAGTTCCGGAGCTCTGCCTCTCTGGAATCTGTAATTATTCCGTCTGGGCGGAGTGTCTGGAATGCCGCGGTCGCATTCCAGACCTCCCCCCACCTCTAACCCCCCCTGCCCCCCACCGATCTGCCCCACCATTCCCTCTCCCTCATCCCCTTTGGCTGCGGTTGCAAGACCCAGTAGAAGCAAAGCGTGTCTCCACCTGCAAAGTCCCTCCCCCTGGCTCCTCCTTACCAGAGAACTTTGCTAGAGGATACATCAAACCTCTTCTTTTCAGAAGCTTAACCACACGGAGGTGATTAACTCAAATAAGGCCCTGTGGGCAATACCTCCCAGTATCAAGTACCAGGATAGAAAAGATCAATGGTTTTCTATGAAAGAAAGGTGTTTATTTGTCCTGGACTAGGGAGTAGCCATTGTGTCCATGGTTCCTTTAGTATGCAGGGCTATCGAGCGTCCTGCCAGCACTCTGTTCAAACAAAGGATCCTGGGGGAGTGAGGACTGGTAAGACAGGTTTATAGGGCCCGGCCTGTTCTGGTTGTCATGTCTGTAACGATGGCATCCCCCCCCCCCCACACAAGCCTCCCCCTCCTCTCTCCCCAGGTTTAGTCATCAGTTCGGGCTCAGTCTTCCTTTCCACCTCAAACCCCCCATAATTTTCAAGCCGCAACTGCCTGTCGTGCTTTTCCGTGCCTCTCTTTCTCTCTCTCTCTCTCTCTCTCTCTCTCTCTCTCTCTCTCTCTCGCTCGCTCTTCCTCACTCTCTTTCTACCCAAGCCAGGCCCTAGATATAATTAGAACCAGGAAGTGGGGGGGGGGGGGTGGTGGAGTGCTGATGTGGAACAATGGCCCTGCAGTCTTTGGGAGGAAGCAGATCGGCCAGGCCCAGAGCTTCCCCTCAGGACGCAGGCTCGCGTCCCCGGTGTTAGACACTCCAAAAGAGTCAGCAGCTAGTCTTCAGGTCCCCCCTGTCTTCAGAATGTGGGCCTGCTCACGCTCTTTGGATAAAAGCGTCTGCTAAATGAGGTATCATTATTATCATCACCTGGATCATCTCTTCCTGGCCTCCTCGCTCAGCAGCCAAGAGTTGCACAGTTGGTTTGGTGCCAAACGGCCACATTGTTTTCCCCTCTTCACTGGCTGCAAGCTGGACTCCAATAGAGGTCTTATAGACCAACCGCTGTTCCAGTCAATGTTGTGTCCCCATGGCGAACCTGTGTTATTATCCTCCATGTTTGTCCTGACGGCCACACAGCACAATAGAGAGGAGAAGCAGCAGACGTCTTTACCTGGAGTCACTAGGCTGCGCGGAGGGGGGAATGCCAGGCCACCCCCCCACCCCCCCCGCTTGTTCCTCCAGCAAGCAGAAGGTTCCAGTCCCGCCAGAGGGGCTCCGTATGGGCCGCATGCACCCGCGGCTCTCCCCCTTGGTAACAATGGGCCCCCAGTCTCGAGGCAAACAGGACCTCCATTGTAGGAGGCCGGTGGAGGGCTCACGCTGCTGAGCAGGTCCTTGTGACTGCTTCACCCCCCTACCCCACCCCACTCCTGCAGACAGACTGATGCACTCCACCAGCAGCTATATAAACCCTGCTGTTGTTGACTGGAAGGGGGGGGGGGGTATATCCTCACCAAGAGCTGCCTTGTCTCTCTTGCGATCTTCTGCAGCTCCCTCCCTCATCACGTTCTTTCCCCTCATCCCAGTATCTCTCACT
The DNA here is from genome assembly GCA_030340665.1 of Neosalanx taihuensis. Lineage (NCBI taxonomy): Eukaryota > Metazoa > Chordata > Actinopteri > Osmeriformes > Salangidae > Neosalanx > Neosalanx taihuensis. Next base: position 9,088,932 of record CM059296.1, on the reverse strand, counting down.
CTCGTTCTGCCCCCCCCCCAGGCTAGAGCAGTGTCACCTGGCTTGATCGCAGAGAACAGGGCTGTTACTCTTCTTGGCTGCTCTCATTTAGTCATATGTCTTTTTGGCTGCAGACGCTCTTACCCAGAGCGCCTTCCAGCAAGTACAGGGACGTTCCTCCCAGCCCTTGTGGGCCCTTTTGGGCCTATCGGCTCCCAACGTTTGTCCCCCTTCCGGCCGTCTGGGCCAGGCCCACACTTGATAGGCTGACGGGGACACCTGCCTTGAGAGCAGCCCCCGTGACTAGAGTCAGTCAGGGTGGGTGAAAGTGGGTCTTCATGGAAACCCTCAACCAGCTGGATGCTGGGCTGGCTGGGGCCATTGTCCTCACAGCAGTGGCTCCACACACACCTGCTGTTACACGGCTCTCTGTGTGTGTGTGTGTGTGTCCTACATCTTGTGTGTGTGTCTGCATGCCCTACATCTTTTGTGTGTGTATGTGTGTAATTGAATCCCCCTGTGCTTGTTTATACAAGTCCTGGGTAATAGGAGAGCCCAGTCTCCCTCCTGACCCTGTTTTTAATCAGCAGTCACCTCATCATTGTTTTCTCTTTGCAGAGGGGATCCGACGAACTGTTTTCTTCCTGCATATCCAACGGGCCATATATCATGAGCTCAGGTATGCTGCTATCATTACTCTGTCTGCACCGTTAGTGTGTGTGTCCTGACCAGTGTGTGAGAGAGTGATTTTGTGTGTGTGTGTGATGGAAGGAGGGAGAAAGAAATGACAATGCTCCCTTCTAAGCTTCCATACATCCATTATTGACGGTGTGTGTGTGACTGTTCACTCTCCCAGCCAATGGCAACGACAGCAAAAAATTCAAAGGTGACATCCGGAGCCCCGGGGTCCCATCACGTGTCATCCACGTGCGCAAGCTGCCCAACGACATCAACGAAGCTGAGGTCATCAGCCTGGGTCTGCCCTTCGGCAAGGTCACCAACCTGCTCATGCTGAAGGGGAAGAACCAGGTAGGCTGCAGCTCTGCTGGAGGGGGAGGGAGGGAGACCAGCAGGTAGATTAGACGGGAGGGGAGACCAGCAGGTCGATTGGACGGGGGGAGACCAGCAGGTAGACTGGAGGGAGGGAGAGAGGGAGAGACCAGCAGGTGGACAGGAGGGAAGGAGAGACCAGCAGGTAGACAGTTAGGGAGGGAGAGACCAGCAGGTAGACTGGAGGGAGGGAGAGACAAGCAGGTAGACAGGTGTTGCTGGGCTGTAGGATGATAGACAAGCGCAGAAGGTTGGAGCCAGAAAGAGCCGGATAGTTGCAGAAAAAAGGAACTCTTTAGATATTTGTTATTAGGAAGTGAATATGCTTTTTCATATCCTTTGAACGGAAGGGGAGTAAGGGTATTTTGCTGAGTGTTGCAGTGCTCATGTGTGTGTGTGTGTGTGTGTCTGTGTGTGTCTGTGTGTGTGCGTAGGCCTTCCTGGAGCTGAACAGCGAGGAGTGTGCTCAGACCATGGTTAGTTACTATTCATCCGTGACTCCAGTCATCAGGAACCACCCTGTCTACATGCAGTACTCCACGCACAAGGAGCTGAAGACAGACAACTCCCCCAACCAAGTGGTGTGTTCTCTCTCTCTCACACACACACACGCACCATATCACAGCACACTAAACATCTACAGCCAAAACCTCTGTCTGACACACACACACACGGAACATCTGCAGCTAAGACGTCTGTCTGACTCACACACAAACTGTCTGTCTGACTCGCACACAGTCACTCACACACACACACACACCCTCCGCAGCCAAGACCTCTGTCGGACACACCCAACACTGTCACATTGGAAATTACACTGAATACTCCTACACAGCACAGTAGACAGGACTACCACATCAACTACATGTAATAGCCACCACCATCTCAGACCCTGCTGGTCTCTCAGCTCAGACACTGCTGGTCTAACAGGACATTATGCTAACATGTTTGTGTTTGTTTGTGTGTCCCAGCGGGCCCAGGCAGCGCTGCAGGCGGTCAACGCGGTGCAGAGCGGGGGCATGGGGGGGATGGCCATGCCGGGGGAGGCCGCTGGCATGGGAATGGGGGGCATGGGCTCCCAGAGCCCTGTGCTGAGAGTCATCGTGGAGAACCTGTTTTACCCTGTCACCCTGGACGTGCTGCATCAGGTAATACCCCGTCACCGAGTCTTTCTCTCTCTCTCTCTCTCTCTCTCTCTCTCTCTCTCTCTCTCTCTCTCTCTCTCTCTCTCTCTCTCTCTCGCCCTCTATTCGCTCCCAAACCGTCATGGTTTTAAGCTTGGGTTTTTAACACAAACACACACACAAACCAATAACGGAACAATCATTATTCTCCTCTCACGTCCGCACTGACATTTTCTTCTCCTCAGATCTTCTCCAAGTTCGGCACCGTTCTGAAGATCATCACCTTCACCAAGAACAACCAGTTCCAGGCCCTCGTCCAGTACGCTGACGGCATAACCGCACAGCACTCCAAACTGGTACGACACACACACACACACCTGCTGCTCTCTGTCCCCGAACAGGAACCTTCCCTCCCACAATACACCTTCTCCCTCTCTCACCTGCGGTGCCGGTTCTCCCGCTAGCTTGTTTTTGTGTGAGGTTCCAGGAGAATTGGTGTGGAAGCCTGCCTTTTCTAGAACTGAGAACCAGATAGATTTGTGGCGCAGTCTGTTAGGGAGTCGGACTGGTCATCTGGAAGGTTCCTGGTTCGACCCCCGGCTGACGTTGAGTCCTTGGGCAAGGCACTTCACCCTAGTTGCCTCAGGGGGGAATATCTTCGCTCATGCTATATAACTCCCCAGAATCACTCTCTATACAACTCCCCACGCATCCTAAATGTGTGTGTGTCTCTGTGTGTGTCTGTGTCCAGTCTCTGGACGGCCAGAACATCTACAACGCCTGCTGCACCCTGAGGATCAGCTTTTCCAAGCTCACCAGCCTGAACGTGCGCTACAACAACGACAAGAGCCGGGACTACACCAGACCAGACCTGCCCACCGGAGACACCCAGCCCTCCATAGACCACCAGGCCATGGCCGCCGCCTTCGGTACCACACACACCCTCACCGCCTCCCACAACCACCAACACTGGCACACACAGCTGCTCCCATGCACAGCGCCCGCATCGGGACTGTTTCGTTAGGGCTCAGATGGCTCAGCGGTTAAGGTGTTGGCCTCGTGATCGGAAGGTTGTGAGTTCAATTCTCAGCTGTAGCTACGTGATGTTGTGTCCTTGGGCAAGGCACTTCACCCTACTTGCCTCAGGGGGGAATGTCCCTGTACTTGCTGGAAGTCGCTCTGGAGAAGAGCGTCTGCTGAATGTTGATATTGATAAGTTCTTTCTCTCTGCTTTTTGAATCTGTCCTCCTCCCCCGTCACTCTCCTCCTCCCCCCCTCCTCCCCCATCTTTTCCCAGGTGCTCCAGGTATCATCTCAGCCTCTCCTTATGGAGGAGCTCACTTCCCTCCAGCCTTCGCCATCCAGCAGGCAGCAGGTCAGTCTCCGCCCCCGGCTCACACCAGCCCCTCCTTCTCACACCAGCCCCTCCTTCTCACACAAGCCCCTCCTTCTCAGACCAGCCCTGCTGCCTTTACACACCAGCCCTGCCCCCTTCTCGCACCAGCCCCGCTTCATTACACCAGCCCTGCCCCCTTCTCATTTCAGCCCCACCCACTGCTCACACCAGCTCCGCCCCTGTTCCCACTCTTCCCATTCCACAGCCCTGCCCTCTAGTGACACAACCTTTTATAACGTATCATCTTTTTGTATTTAACTTTAATGGATGTGTTTTAGCCAAGCCTATGCATTTGTTGTAGATGGTCCAGAATGTATTGTGATGCTTTGTTTGTGTGTGTGTGTCAGGTCTGTCTATGCCCGGGATGCCAGGGCTAGCTCAGCTGGGCGTCGGCCACGGGGGCGTGGCGGCTGCCGCAGCGGCTGCTAGTCGCCTCGGCCTATCAGGGCTGGGCGCTGGGGGACACAGCGTCCTATTGGTCAGCAACCTGAACCCAGAGGTCAGTATCGTGACTCGGTCACACAGGATGGCAACCTAGTCCCACACTGTAACCCCACAGGGTCACCCACTTCCTGTTCAGAGCCCAGTATGGCTTTCTGCCCCACCCCCCCTCTCTCTCTCCCTCTCAGCTACAGGCCGTGCGACGGAGGTAGAGAGGAGCAAAGCAGGGGTCCTCCTGACGGCCCCCTGCAGCCCCCCCCCATCCTGGCCCCTCCCTCTCTCAGATCTCACGTTTGACTGAGCCTGCTGCATTTTCCTCACTGCCACTTTGCTCACTGTGAATTTTTACCCCCTCCCCCCCTTCCCCCCCGCCCCCCCCAAAAAGTTTTTTTTGTTTTTAATCCAGAAACTAACTTCTTTTTTTAATTCTGCCATTTTCATATCTTCATTTTTGTCCCATTTAGTTCAATCATTCTTGAGTTGCTGGAGAGACAATATTACTTTTTCTTAGTCAACTTAATGCCTAGTTTACAGTGTTCTTATTGTAGTCATCATAACGTATATAAATATATATTTATTTTTCAAAGATGATTTATTTTATTATGTAGATGTAATTTAAGGAACTCATTACACTTGATGTACGGGGATGATTGAGTAATGTTTCACCGTGGAGGGGGGGGAGTTAATGAAATTAAAACTAGGTGAATCCATGAAGCCATATCTGTATAACGTCAGTTAAGGGAATGTCTAAATCAGAAGTACATATTGTCTCTGCCTTTTTTCTGTTATTTCATTGTTAATCTTCTCTCTTCTTTTTCTCTTAGCGTTCCCATAGTGACAGTGCATTTTTAATTTAGCCAGTTCTACTGTCCGAAGCACTACATTTCTTTGTGTATACTGACCTTGTTTTTTTACTTCCTTTTTTCTTTTTCTCTCTCCCTCCCTCTCTCTCTCCCCCTCTCCTCTTTCTCCCACTCCTCTCCCCCTCTCTCTCTCTCTCTCTCTCTTTTTTGTTTTTAATCCCTTCACCTGGACTCTTGCCAACTGACTGCACGCCCCATGACCAATTGTCCTCCCCTCCCTCCATTCCTTCTCTCCCCATCTCCATCCCTCTTTCTACTCCCACCACCCGCCCACACCGTTGGCCCCGATTTTGGACACACCCTTCAAAATGACCATGTCAAAACACGACCAATCGCAACACATTTGGCACCCTCTCCACCCCACCCCTCCTCTCTCTGTCTCTCTCTCTCTCTCTGTCTCTCTCATTCTGTTCTTATTCACCCAATCCTTTTCTACCGCTCCTCCTACCTTTCCCTTCTGTCACCTCTGTTCTCTTTCTTTATATCCCCCTCTCCTCTCACCCTGTTGGTTCCCCCTCTCCCTCCCTCGCTCTCGCTCTCTCTCTCTCTCTCCATCCTCCCTCTGTCCTTCACCCCTCTCTCCTCCCTCCATGGTACTGTGGCCTTCCTGTGGACCTCGCTGCCTGTGGCCTGCGGACATGTCCCGACTCCACTCCACTGTCCTCCACTTCGTCTCTTTCCCCTCTCCCCCCCCCTCCCCCTTTCCCCACTCCCCCCTCCCCTTCCTGCCCTGCTGCTCCCCCTGCTGTCTCTAAAGAGCGTTACGCCCCACTGCCTCTTTATTCTTTTCGGTATGTTATCATTCCTTCATCTTCTTTATTACCACTGTGCCTTCTGACCAGGTGGGCGGGGCTTGTGTTGTTGTTGTCGTCCTTGTTGTTTACGCAGAGCTGGGGGGGGGGGGGGGTGGGGGGGCGGCGTAGGGGTAGGGGAGGGGTTTGTATGGCCCCTTTTCTGCTTGGTGTGTGTGTGTGTGTGTGTGTGTGTGTGAGGGGGCGAGAGCTGGATTTTGTTTTTCAGGGGGGGAGGGGGGGGTGTTTGATGACAGTTGGAGGGTGATGACAGAAAGCTGCAGCATTTCAGAGTTTTTGGTTCCCCGGGGGGCCCACGGCGCAAGCAGGCCTTCTGAAATGCGAGCATTCCTCATAATTCAAAAAAAAAAAAAAAAAAGATAATCTCAATTGGTTTTTACAGCCGTACCTGTTATTCTTCCAATTAAATCATGGGGTCACTGCTTAATGGAAACATCCCACCAGACCCCCCTCTAGTCAACCGGTCGGTGGGGAGTGATAATGTTGCATCTTTCTGGTCATTCTGGAGAAGGACATGACTGTGGGACGATGCTGGATCATGTTCTTGTTGCAGTATCTGTTTGCTGTCCTCCCATTGGCTTAGGGTCCCCGCATGTTCAGCCAATTGCATGTCTTGTTATCTTAGCCAAGCCCCCTCGTCTGTCTGCCAATCAGAAATCGGCCATTATTGATGTATTATTTTTTCGTCTAGCTCTTTTTGATTTGATTTGAGACTTTCCAACCTAACCCAAATCGAAAAACACGCTACTTACATTTCACCCTTTTCCTATCGAGTCCTGCTTTCCAAATCCCCCCCCCCCCCCCCATCTTCAGTCACGTATTTATCTCTTCCTAGACGGTTTTTCCCTCCTGATTGAAAGAGGCCATTTTGTAGGAGTCCTGTAGGTACAGTACTTTTGGGGCGTGTCTTCATTCCACTGTAGACATTAGATCCAATCAGAACGGCCTCCTTACACAGATTCCCCCCCCAGTCCCTCATTCGTTAGGGTTAGTTTGTGTTCTTTGCTGTGATTGGCTGTGTGGCTCGTGGCTAGGCTGTGTTTGTCCTGCTGTGGGCCGGCGTGCTGACCTCGTCTCCTCTCTCCTCCTAGGCGTGTACGGCGACGTGATGAGAGTGAAGATTCTGTTCAACAAGAAGGAGAACGCTCTGATCCAGATGGCTGATGGGACACAGGCACAGCTAGGTAACTCACTCACATTCCAGTTAGCAGGCGCTCTTATCCAGAGCGACTTAACATTCACATTTATTCATTTGGCAGACGCTTTTGTCCAAAGCGACTTACAAGAGAGAGCTTTACAAAAGAGCATCGGTCACTGAGCATAGCAACGAGATAGCGGGTTTATAGATTATGAAACATACATTGTGAGAAACAAATGGGTGCCAAGGGAAGAGCTATAAGAGCATTCAGCTGAAGATTTTACAAGTAGCTTTCTCACTCCAGCTAGTAAGACATACAGGGGCATCCTCCCCCTTTTAGATTCTCTTCTCACCTGCACTATCCTCACGACTGTCCCCCCCACCCCCTCCCTCCAGCTATGAGCCACCTGAACGGCCAGCGGCTGCACGGCCGGGCCATGCGGGTGACCCTGTCCAAGCACACCACGGTGCAGCTGCCCAGGGAGGGCCACGAGGACCAGGGCCTCACCAAGGACTTCAGCAACTCCCCCCTGCACCGCTTCAAGAAGCCCGGCTCCAAGAACTACTCCAACATCTTCCCCCCGTCCGCCACGCTGCACCTGTCCAACATCCCGTGAGGATCATGCACACACACACACACACACAAGGGTTGACCTTTAGACTGGCGTTGTCATGTTTACTGCTGTAAGCAAGGCACGTTTGTTTGTTTTTCCCTCTGTAATACTTTTGTATTTTGTCCCCCCCCCATCTCCTGTATTTCTCTCCTCCCTCTCTCTTCACTCCTCCCTCTCCCCTCTTCCTTACTTCTCTCTCTCCTCCGTCTCCCATCACTCCTCTCTCCTCTTTTCCCCTCACTCCTCTCTCTCCCCTTTCTCTTCTCTCCCCTCTCTTTTTCTCCTCACTCTCCCCTCACTCCTCTCTCCCCTCTCTTCTCTCCCCTCTCCTCTCCCCTCACTCCTCTCTCTCCTTTCGCCTCTCATCTCTGTCTTTCTCCCCCCAGGCCATCTGTGGTGGAGGAAGATCTCCGAGGTCTGTTCGTCACCTCAGGAGCCATCGTCAAGGGGTTCAAGTTCTTCCAGTAAGTTCCACTCGCTAACCTCCACACCTGGGCTTGTCTGGCTCTGGGTCCAACCAGTCGTCATCCCAACCCCAAACTCTGTGTGTCGGTTGGTAAATGCTGCCGTCTCAAGCCGTGTGTGTGTGTGTGTCTCTGTGTGTGTCTCTCTGTGTGTGTGTGTGTGTCTTAGGAAGGACCGCAAGATGGCTCTGATCCAGATGGGATCTGTGGAGGAGGCCATCGAGTCACTCATCGAGTTCCACAACCACGACCTCGGGGAGAACCACCACCTGAGGGTGTCCTTCTCCAAGTCCACCATCTAGAACCTGCTCGGAACCCCCCAGCACTCCACCCCCAGGGGAGTCCCTCCCTCCCTCCAAAACCCCCCACCCCCCTCCTACTGGTCTCAGACGGCTTATCATTCCACAAAGCCTCCCCGCCCACCTCCATTCTGGTTGGCCGTAGTCACGTCCCCACCCCTGAGAGGGCAGGACAGGAGGGACATACCCCCCCAAACCCCCCCCCCCCCCCCCCCCCCCCCAGTCCCGAGAGCAGGGGCAGCAGATGATATAGGACGACACCCTTTTTTTTTTTTTAACCCAACCTTTTACTACAACAACACCTTCCACCACGAGCGTGGACAGCCTTCGGTCCGCACCCAAACACACTTCAGCATTCCTCTTACCATTACCGTCATATGTGTATGGTTATCGAAATATATATATTTGTGTGTGTGTGCGTGCCTCCAGAGAAGTCACTTTGAAACCTTAAGGGCCAGTCGCTTGACGGAAAACCAAGACAAATCGTCGTTATTTTTCCTCGTTTCCCCATCTCCCCCCTCCCCCCCCCCCCCCCCCCAGGTTTGTAGAAAGCGTATTGTCGCAATCTTCTCGTTTTGGTGTGTCGCACCTGCGTGTCAGTTAGTGTTTCTGTATCCACGTGGTTTTTCTAGGCTCGATCCTTTAATCTCAGTTCACTTTTTGGCCTTCGGGGATTCATGCCACTAGCAAGCGCGGCGCTGTGCAAATGTTTGTAACTCCTTTCACTACAATCTCGTGCCTTACTCCAGTCAGGTCAGTTTGCCTTAAAGTAACATCCACAAGGACGGAAAAGGTGTTTCGAATTCCTTTTCTTAGGGTTTTTTTTTTGGTGTGTTTTTGTGAACGCGCTGACATTCTGAAGGGGAAAGCCAACAGTGAAAAATCATTTTTTCTGTTCTCTCTCTCGCTCAGGTTCCAGATTTGTCTGTGATGGTTTTATGAACCTTTCCAGTGTAGTGACCCCCTTCCCCACCACCACGCCATTCCCTTATTTAGTAGAAGCTCTGAATGTAAAGCGTGTAGAGGCTGTGCTTTCCTGCCTAGGTGCTCCAGCATTTCTGAAGGGGCGGGGCTAACTGTCTTCAGTCGTCCTGCCCTCAGACCTCCCCCCCCCCTCCCTTCTCCCCGATCCTCATATCTACTCTTCATCACGAGACACCACTGTACAAGGTGCTCAATGAACTATACTATAATCCTTTTTATAGCTGATTTTTTTGTTTTCTTTTTCTTGTTCATTCCTTTTTCTTGTGCCGTTGAAATGTTTCGAATTTATCCGTGTATATCAAATTCTATTACTGTATTACATTGTGTGATCTTAAGGGGGAAGCAGAACAATCACTGTGCCTTGACTTTGTGTAACTGAAAACATTCTCTGGCCTCGCCAGGCAAACCTGCCGTTTACCAGCCTCTCTCCCCGACAATCTGGGAAGATGTTCCCTGGGTCCTAAACCCTTCCGCCTCCTCTTGGGCGGCCCCCCCCCCCCCCCCAGTCCACCATGCTTGTTGCCTTGAGAGAGAAGGCAGGTTCTCTTCCTGTTCTCACCCCCGGCCTGGGCAGGTTGCCTGTCACAACCCTGGGTTTGTGTTCCTAGAACTGCAGCAGCGTTTTCTAAGTCAAGACAGCGGGGGAGTTTGTTTAGTTTTTTTTTCCCCCCCTCCCTGCATCACACCTCCCCCTTACTGTCTGTGCCCCCTGCCTCCCCCCCCCCCCCCCAGGTTAGTGCACTTCTGTACCCTGGTGGTGGCCGGAGGGGAGGGGGGGTCACTGGCGATGTATCACTTGAGTCTTAATTCTCGTCACATTCCCTTGTGCCTGCAACACACCCAATTCTAGAGCCTTCACTCACTGTTGGACCAGATGGACACATTCTGTCTCTAGATCTATTTTTGTAAAGATTCTTATGCACGGTCGGGCAGTTTTCATGTAGCTACAGAAGACGGTTATCGCTGTTGAGGACCAAAGTACCTTTCCACAAAGCCTGCGTCTTTTTTTGGTGTCGTTTTTTTTTAAGAGTCCCTGTGAGTTCCAAGGAGCCTTGTGATGTTCCAAATTCTATTTTTCCACATTCCCTCGACAAGGAGAGGCAAGGTCCTCGAGAGTTTGTTTTCCTTACTCCCACCCCCCCCCCCCCCCCAGGAAATCAGGAGCACCGATAAAACAGACCCGCTCTGAGGCTGTTTCCTGACACCATGTGACGTGTAGACCTTGCCCTCACTCCGCCCCTCCCCCCTCACCCCACCCCTTTCTTGTTTAGCTGAAGTTGCAAGCTGATGTTAGTAGAGATGATCATTTAGGAAGGAGACTTCATTGATGCAGGTCTAGCTGTGATGCGTTGGCTTGTGCCTGCCTGTTCTTTGTTTGCGAACAGCTTTTGTTTGTAAAAGTTTTTTTTTTTATATATATATGGGGAAAGTGGGTTGCATAGCGTACAGCGTAACCAGACCAGGAGAGAGGGGTTTTTGGTTGTATATATTCATGTTTTTGTACCACAATGATTTCGATGATATCCACTTACATTCAGACATGTATATTTTGATATAAAGTTAACACAAGTGCAAACCTGTAAGCTCATCGTCGAGCTACGAAGATCTTTTTTTTTTCCTTTTGTACCACAAAGATATTAAACATATTGGAACACCAGTGTGTCTTACTATGTGGCCCCTCTGCAACCAACAACCATGTTAACCCTCCTCCAGCCTCCTGCTGCCTTTTCAATAAATCTTTAGTTTGTTCCTTCTTCCATCTGGTCTTGACTGGTTCCTACTGCTTCTCTCTGCTCTGTGTGCTGTCCTGTTCTGGGGACGTGTCTCTATTCCTGTTCTGGGGACGTGTCTCTATTCCTGTTCTGGGGACATGTCTCCATTCCTGTTCTGGGGACATGTCTCCATTCCTGTTCTGGGGACATGTCTCTATTCCTGTTCTGGGGACATGTCTCCATTTCTGTTCTATTCTTTAAGGGGCGTTTCAACAGTCTTGCTTGCCTCGCTGTGCTGTCTCACTCCTGCTAGTCAGGCTGGAATCATCTGGAACCAGACCCTCAGAGGCTGGGCTTACCATCACACAGTAGGAGCAGGGCACAGTACACTATCTCAGGTACAACACCTCAGGTACACCACCTCAGGTACAACACCTCAGGTACAACACCTCAGGTACAACACCACAGGTACACCACCACAGTTACACCACCGGATCAATGGTAAAACAAGGTATTATGAACTACAGAAACAATACAATAACAATGGCAGATTGATTATATAATTATAAATTCTGAGGGGAAATGGAGCTGGTACTGCAACACTGAACAGAAACTAGTGAGCATTCTGTAAACTTGGTCAATTTTTACAACCTACAGATATCTTAACATGCCCTTCCAACTTGTGGATTCATGTTTGTTCATGTTGTTTGTGTGCGGGAGGGAGGGGGGGGGGGGACAGGATTCGCTGTCGCCTCGCGTTTTGCCACTAGGTGGCGCCCTGCCCCTCTCCTTTATCGAGAACCAACCAATCAGATGCACTTGTGTTTTAGAGGTGACTTTACCTGCCAATCAGACCAGTCAGCAGGGAGAAGTGTGGGGGGAGGGGGGGCTACCACTCCACCAGGGGGAGCTGGAAGTGTCTGAGTTGCAGCACCAGGAGACCTCCTGGAGAGATCCCATCCCCCCCTCATCCTGATCCCACACCTGTCAGTAATTAAAACGAGGCTGCTTTAGCACATCTGGGAGCCGTTATTGACATCAGCGGCTAATCAGGCAGGAGAACGAGGCAGATTACTGGGGCCACACACACACTCCATCCTCAGCATGACTGGGTCCTGCGGGGGGGCTGGGGGGGGTCCTCTCTCCTGTCAACCTGTCTGCGGACGCGCCGGTCTCTGTCGACGGCGTTGCCGTTGGCTGGCTGCGCATCCGGTTCCTGTGAGTTCACCGTGCTGATCCTGAAGGAAGTGTTCCGGAAAAATCTGCACAGCTCTAGAAGAACTACAGTCACGCGCGACACAATACACCTGAAAGCAACGCTTATAATAACTTGCATTAACTTGATTAAGACTGGCCCAAAGTTGGCTAATAACTCCATAATATATATAAATGCCACGCAAATGTGGCACACGTGACTAAAATGTAAATGTTACTGTTCCGAATGTCAAGATGGCCGCTACAGAACCCAGACAGGGCGGGGCGTGGTGGGGTGAGACAGGAAGACGGAGCCCTGTGGTTGGTCGATGCTCCGGTTAGGATCCCATCAGGAGGGTATCCATGTTTAGGTATGCATGCCCCAGACATCCCATGCATAATGCAGCCTGAGAGGCAGACAGCATGCTGCTCTATGTGGGTTACCTGGGTGGGACAGGGGGGGCATTCTCTTACTGGTTACAGACCCCATTTCTACACTATTTCCTCCCAGCTGTAGAATGTAGTGTCTTTCGAAACTAGGCCATTTCTCTCCCTCCTCCAGGGTAATGTTCTGGTTGGGAGGGGGAATCGGGGTGGGAGTGGGTGCAGGAGTCCAACGGATGTTTGGGATTGTTGTTAAAGTTCCTAAAGTATAAAAAAGGAGGTCGTCAGGTGGCTCAACGGTTAAGGCGTTGGGCTTGTGAGCGGAAGGTTGGGAGTTTGATTGCCGGCTGTGACTACATGATGTGTCCTTGGGCAAGGCACTTAACCCTACTTGCCTCAGGGAGAATGTCTCTGTACTTGCTGTAAGTCGCTCTGGATAAAAGCATCTGTTAAATGTATAGTAGGTTTAACCTTTGTTCTCTCTTCGGGGGTCAAAATAAACCAATTTTTGCACCCATGCACACCCACGAGATACTTGGATTGTGTGCTTGACTGAACTATATGACAATGTTCCTGATTCACATGAAGCATGGCTGCACATTTCAGTGCCCAACAGAATTAGGTATACATTTAATTAACTTGCTTGCAGGGTCAAAGGTGACCATTTTTGGCCCTAAACAAACAGGGAATTGAATTGCAGAATTTGACTTACAGAAAGTACAGGGACATTTTCCCTGAGGCAAGTAGGGTGAAGTGCCTTGCCCAATGACACAACATCACATAGCCACAGCCAAGGTTCGATCTCACAACTTTCCACTCATGACACCACGCCTTAACCCGCTGAGCCATCTGACTTCCAGGTTAGGGCCGCTGTGATGGCCGCCTTTTGGACTGGAGTGGTAGGGAACCCCCTCGGGACCCATCCTCTTGGGACTGAAGGACCGTGTGTTCCTTTTTGTCACTCAGCATCTGGTTATCGTTATAGGCATTTGGAGAAGACCAATGAGCTTTTACATTTACATTTATTCATTTAGCAGACGCTTTTATCCAAAGCGACTTACAAGAGAGAGCTTTTACAAAGAGCATCAGTCATTGAGCATATTTTGCACCGACTATACGATCGATGGTGTCATGACGTTTACTTGCATCGTGTAGTCACTCAGTCTTATATCTTATGCACCGGCTGAATACAAATCATAAAAGAAAGGTTGTCCCACCAAAATGAAATAAAAAATAAACTGCGAAACTTGTTGGAGAATGTGGAATCGGCTGCGATGGTGCAACGATGCAAATGAAAAAAGCCTGTATCAAAGCTGCCAGAAAGAGCCAGTGAGTCAGACCAAGTCCCTGGAGGTGAGAGACCGAGGCGCCCCTAACACAGCCCGCCCCGCGCTGAGAGAAGAGGGGGAGGAAAGACAAGGCGAGAGAGAGAGAGAGAGAGAGAGAGAGAGAGAGAGAGAGAGAGAGACAGAGAGAGT